>JAQFYV010000675.1:0-10516 GCA_034695065.1 Choneiulus palmatus | reverse complement strand
AGTCACTCCAGGCGAATGTTGGGTCAGTACCACTGAAGTTAGTTACAACCGCATTCTATCGCATTTTCCTCCCTGCCCCACACAAAAAAAATATTTTTTTTAACAATTCTTCTCCCTCTCCTTCAACCTCAAACATCAATACATTCAAACAAATGGTTACTATCCTTAAGTGATTGCCCATATGCAATTAACCCATTCCTTTTCTTCCCTTAAATTATATTCATTCTCTGGAAATTAAATATGTGATGGTTAAGAACTAGCATGGTTTTAATAAAGAAAAAAAATCTATTTCCTAAAATACAAAACACGTAATTTAAATTCGTCAAAATAATATTCACAATTTTAATTTAAGATTATAATAATTGCATTATTTCTAGTGATGCATCAATATTATAATGTATTTCAAAACCTGTACTTAACATTCACCCAAACTAGGTCTAATCAACATCGTGAGGACATTTTTTTCTTTTTAGAAATTAATAATTACTGGCACATAATTACAAAATGGTAAAAACCCCATGAATAATTATCAAAATTTACTTACCATCTGTCTATCCCACACCTGCATCAGTGTTTAACCACTCAAGATTTAGATCATCTTCATCCAAGCAACTTAGTGTATGCAAAGCCGTTGCCCGGTGTGTATCCACTTCCAATTTATTTTCATTTATATTTTTCTCAACTGAGTCTGAAGAGTGGGTAGTTTTCCAATATGCAAATCTATTCAAAGACTGCAGACTTTTTTTAGACACAGCACCGCGTTCACAATGCTTTAATTTTGCATTTCCACTTTCAGGTGATGATGGCACCAACAAATCATTATCCAAACTAACATGATCGTTGCCTCTTAATTTTCGATTACTGCCGGTACTCTCAGCGACACTAGCTTCCAAACACGAATAATTCCTCTTATTGGAATTTGCATGTGCAGACTCGCCCGATGGCCAATATTGCCTATCTTGTGTGGATCTCGCATTCACATTTGATAACTGTGCTTTTGTGATAGTGACATCAGCCTGGTTATTAATGCACTTCCGACTGCTGGAGGGAGCAATAGTCTCTTTTCCTAATATGTACATAGTACTTGGCGACGCTCTTTCAGATTCGCTACTGATTGGCACAATAATCCTTCTGCTCGCATCAATTGTTAACGAAGGAGTTGCTGGAACAACCGTATCAATGTTTTCCAACGATTCCACTTTATCTGACGTGGCAACAGAATTCATGGACTCAACTTCCGTATCAGGGGGACGCTGACTGGTATTTTTGACGTCATTAATTCTGGCAATTTCCTTCGACAATATATCATCGAGTCCTAGTTTCTTCAGCACAACTTCGGCTATCAAGGATAAAAGTTAATAATCAAGCTTTCCTTCAGGCCGAACGCAACCGGTAAACTAGTCTAGCAAAAATATTGCTGCAGAAAATTTCGAAGTTTCTGCAGTTTTTTTGAAGTCAAAAACTGTAAAAAAATGCTCAAGTTTATGAAACAGAACTTGCAGAATATTTGCAGAAAAACTAGAAAACACCAGTTTTTCTGTAAGTAGGGCCAAACAAAAATAATGATTGATTCCGATCCCCCGACTGACCCTATTTAATCCCGCTGACCCTGATTTTTTTCACAATTTTTAACGTAATATTTTCTTGCAAAACCGTTAACAAATGGGAATTTCATGTAATCCAAGACATTTTAAGGAAAAATACATATTTCAATAAAGAAAAATGTGATATAGTTTTATATTAAAACATGGGCATATAATATATATGGGGTACATTAAAAAAACAAAAATAAAATAAATAATATAAAAATGCCGACCAACCAACCCTATTTTTTTCGACGAGGGAATCAGAATCAAATTTTTTTTTTGGTTTGGCCTAGCTTGTTTGAGAAAAAAAATGCAGTTTTTTGCACAGCTATACTTTCAGAAATACACCTACTTACAAACTGCAGTTTTCTACAGACTTTCTACAATTATGAGAATATCTCTTGGTTATGAGAATATCTCTCCAGAAATTAAAGACAGTGCCGATTTACACTATAGATGGTGTCCCCTTAACTGTTGTTACTTCAGTAAAATACCTTGGCATCCATATTACTAATGATTTACGATGGAATGAACATATCTGTAAAATAGTGGGTCTTGCTAGTCAATGTCTCTGCTTTGTTCAGAGAATATTCCGGAATTGCCCAGAAATGATTAAACAGCTGGGAATGTGGCATTGGTTCTCCCACTTTTGGATTATTGTGCACCAGTTTGGAACCCACATACGGCCACTCAGATTGATGCCATTGAAATGGTACAGCGTAGGGCTGCCAGATTTGTTAAGGGCGGCTATCAATTGACTTCCAATGTGACTGAGATGCTTAAAACTTTGTAATGGGGTTCTTTGAATTTACGACGGGAAGATAGGGTGAAGACTTCAGAGATTTCTGCTGTTGGAGATTTCTGCTGTTAGAAATTTTATCAATCTTGATTTACATTCATCTATTTTGTTCTGAAGGGGAATGGATGGAACATCAGGAGACATTGCTTGAATGCGTTGGGTGACTTGTACCGTTTTTGAGATCTTAGACTGCTTGGTGTGAAATAGTGGTGAACGGGTTTTCAGTTAAATTTTTGGCTTCGGTTTATTTGGTGGGTAAGGTCGCCCTGGTATATAAGAGGTATCGGATTTTAATTTATAGTTGTCATCATCGAAATATAGAAGGATGTCTTGTATGTCATCATGTTGTTCGAGTGATTCAATCTCCGCGGCTATTACTGCAGATAGTTTCTTAATGGAAGTAGTTGGAGCAGGTTGTTCTAGTGGTTATTTGGTAGAGGTTGTTGTTTGAGGAGTTATTAGGACAAGCAGAATCATGAAGATAGTAATTATGTAGGTGATGAGTGGATTCACTAATGCGGTTGGAGTTCTTGTTGACGTGGCAGAATGAGTGGTTAGGATTGCTGAGTGAAATACATTTTGCCTATTATTTGTTGAATTTGATGTTTTACAACTTGTTGATGAAGTGGTTTTATTTAATGTAGGGTGGAGAAATTGATTTGTTCTAGGTGTTAAAATATTGAGTTGAAGTTGTTACTGAAAGCCATTGTTGTAGAATATATTTTGGCAGAAAGCCTTGATGGTTGAAGAGTTGGACGTTGACATTTGTAAGATATTTGTTTTTATAGTTTGATTTGGTGCTATCTCGCTGTCAGCCTCTGGTTCC
The DNA here is from genome assembly GCA_034695065.1 of Choneiulus palmatus. NCBI lineage: Eukaryota > Metazoa > Arthropoda > Diplopoda > Julida > Blaniulidae > Choneiulus > Choneiulus palmatus. The sequence goes on along the minus strand of JAQFYV010000675.1, from coordinate 7,305 downwards.
ATGGAAGAATTAACAAATTTTGAAAGTTGGTTAATTGTAGTTCATTGTTGACGCACTTTGTTTGACCTGGATGTTAGCAGTAGTGGCGGTAAGAGGAGGCCCAAAATTATAATGAATCCGTAGAGTGGATTAATTTCATTTGGCTATTGAAATAGACAATGTTTTTGCATATAATGATGGTTGCCGCTGTAGAAAATTTCCAATGGCAGCACGATAATGGCCAAGTTCGTTTCCCATTTTTGTACTAAATTTAGTTGTTATAGACAGAAATATTAATCTTGTTTTGGTATTTATCACCATGCATAAGTGAACTTCGCAAGCGTTGTAGTTGATAGATATTAGCCTTTGGAAAAGTTCAGGTTAAAATCCCAGTTAGTCAAATGTCCGGGTTGTTATCGAGCTATTTTAGGGGTTTTAATAAGCCATCATTGTTAAATAATTTTTGTTTCTTCAGTTTAATAATTCTTATTTTTGGGTAATTTTTTTAGGAGTAAAGTATTTTATTAGTAGATTAGTTTAGCTTAGATCCAGGCTCTTGTTTATAGAAATTTTGATTTAGGTGAGTTCTCAATGAACTGCCGTAGGTTAAAAAATTTTGCAATACTTTTATTTTTTCCAACTATTTCCTGTTTCTTCTTGAATACTGTAATAAGTTATTTAATGATCAGGCTTAATTAGAGGGTATTGCAAAAAAATAATCTTAGTGGTGATTATAATAAGAGACAGCTGAAGACTGCTTAAACGTTGATTAAATGTTACGGCTGATTAAACATAACTGCTCGACATTTATTAAGTTATATTTAAAACTTTTAAGGATTCCTAAAAATAATTTCACGATTTTACTTAAACTGATCAATACCTGCTATTAAGAGGGGGCTTGATAATGAAATCTTAATGTTAATCTCCATTAAGAGTCTTCAGTCATTTCTAGGCACATTAATTTTTAATGCAAAGAACATAAAAGTTTGTCCTTACAGCCCGGTTTGGTCTGGCTTGTAAGGTTTTTTGAGGAGCCAAGGTAAAGGCCAGTCCACGCAGAAAAACAAATAATTCAAAAACTATTAAAAAAATTTTCGAAATTTTTTCTGGTGGTTGTTGTACATACTTTGGCTCATATGCATGTCAATTTTAGTTTTAATGGCGTAAGTGGTTTTTGAGGTATAATGTCTGTTCTCTGGGTCTACGGTGCAATAACAGTTAATTCAGCCTAATCTTGGATAGTCTAGTGGCAAAAAAAACGAAAAATCCACTTTTTCTTAAAAATGATATGGATCAGTGTAGTATACAGTAAACGGCATCATCTGGTTGAGTTTAGTAGCATAGGCTTGGTCAAAATTAAAGATTTTTGGTCCGGTTTGTTGATTTTTCCGTAATGGCATTGCTTGTAAACAACCCTTGTAACAAGCGCAGAAACAAAGAAAATAAGTTTAATTTACCTTTGTTTTTGAAAATTCTTGATGGCAAGTGTTCTACACATTGTTATTGAAGTTTTAGCTGACAGTTGAAGCTTAACACACTACCAGAATTGATCAAAAAAGGCTGAATCCTATAGCTATACACAGGAGCTTGATGTGGACAGGTCTTTACAGGTCCGGCCCTAAGAACCTTTGTTGAGAAAATATTTTCTTCTTCGAAAAGAAGAAAGTGAAGTTTAAAAGAAATAACCTACCTGGGAAGAATTTGGAGAGAACTGGAGAAACTTCAATTTTTTGGAAAATCACAAAAATTTCAAAGGTGAAAAAATGTGTTCATACATTTTCTCAAAATGTATGAACACATTTTGAGAAAAATATTTTCTTCTTCTAATTGAAAAACTTAGTAGAAAAGTTTAAAGAAGAGTCTAAATGAAATATCTGGGATAAATTTGGAGAGAATCGGAGAACCATGAATTTTTTTAGTAAAATTTGAAAACGTTTTTCAAAGGTTCAGCTCTATGAACATTTTTGAGAAAAATATTCACTTCTTCCAATTGAAAAACTTAGTAGAAAAGTTGAAAGTGTAGTCCAAAAGAAATACCTGAGACAAATTTGGAGAGAATGGAAAACTTTCCAATTTTTGGATAACTTGAAAATGTTTAAACGTCCGAACCCTATGAACTTTTTTGAGAAAAATATTTAATTCTTTCAATCGAAAAACTGAAGAAAATTGACAGGGGAGTCTAAAAGAAATACCTGGGACGAATTTTGACAGAACTGGTAAAACTGGTAAAACAAATTTGGAGAGAATCAGACAACTTTCCAATTTTTGGATAACTTAAAAATGTTTAAAGGTCTGAACCCTTTGAACTTTTTTGAGAAAACTTTTTACTTCTTTCAATCAAAAACTTAGTAGAAAAGTTGTAGGGGAGTCCAAAAGAAATATCTAGGACAAATTTGAAGAGAATCGGAGAAAGTTTATTTTTTTTTGGAAAATCTGAAAAAGTTTCAAGTCCCGGCTTTAAGAACCTTTTTTGAGAAAATATTTTCTTCTTTTAATGAAAAAACTTAGTACAAAAGTACAAAGTGGACTTTAAAAGAAATACCTGGGATGAATTTGGAGAGAATAGGAGATACATCAATTTTTTGGAAAATCTGAAAAATTTCAATGGTCCGGCCCTATGAACTTTTTTAGAGAAAAATATTTTCTTCTTCTAATTGAAAAACTCAATATAAAAGTTGAAAGGGCAGTCCAAATGAAATATCTTGGATGAATTAAGAGAGATTAAAAGAAACTTCAATCTTTTGGAAAATTTTAAAAAGTTCAAAGGTCCGGCCCTAAGAACTTTTTTGAGAAATATAATTACTTCTTTCAATTGAAAAAGTTACTCGAAAAGTTAAAAGGGGAGTACAAATAAAATATCTATGACTAATTTGGAGAAAATTGGAGAAACTTCAATTGTTTGGAAAATCTGAAAAATATTAATGGTCCGGTCTGGGCTTTAAAACTTTTTTTGAGAAAAATATTTTCTTTTTCTAAATGAAAAACTCATTATAAAAGTATAAAGTGGAGTTTAAAAGAAATACATGGGTCAAATTTGGAGAGAATCGGACAACCTTAAATTTTTTTGTAAATCTGAAAAAGATCAACGGTCCGGCCCTATGAACTTTTTTTGATAAAAACATTTACGGCTTTCAAATGAAAGACTTAATAGAAAAAGTAGAAAGATTAGTCCAAAATAAATACTTTGGACGAATTTGGAGTGTATCTGAGAAACTTCAATTTTTTTGAAAATCTGAAAAAATTTTAAAGGTCCGGCCCTATGAGCTTTCTTTAAGAAAATATTTACTTTTAATTAAAAAACTTACAATGGAACTACCCAGCCTGTACGACTCCGATTTGGCCTAAACGTTATTATCAGTTAGTACTCATCCTGAAACCTTTGTGATTGGCTGGATTCGACTCACTACACAATACAACTCAAATTAAAAAATAAAAACTTATTTTGAATTTCAAATTCAGGAATTTTTAATGGAAAATAAAATGATGTTTTGACTCTGACCAAAGGGTCATCCTCCCCTGTTGATTTTATTTCAAAATCTCAACAATGGTAAACTGAAAAATGAATGCTAAATGTGCTATTTGATGTATGAAGCAGAAATAAAATACATTCTTGAAGCCAATGCATTATATACCAATGTAGTGTTCAAAATATTGCTTGATATCATTGCCTATCTATAGTGTTTCTGCAATAACAGTAGTGTTACTGTAGTATTACAGATGTTTTTATAAACAATATTGTTTTAAATACTATGGTAATATTAGTAGTCACTTTAGAACGCTGTAGTCAATATTGCAGAAATACAACAAAAGTATTGCAGTGAAAACTACAAAAATACTATATTAAATAACTGCAGTACTGCGTGAAAAGTACTGGAAAATACTACAGTTGATACTGCAATAATTTTGCAGTGAATAATCCAAAATATTGCAATAATGCTGAAGAATGCTGCAGTTATGCTTAAAAATACTAAAGTGAATGCTGCGGTAATACAAGAAAAATACCATAAATAAGTGTTAATATACTACGTAAATACAAAAAAATACTGCAGTGGATACTTCAAAGTTTACAGTATATACTGCAGTAATACTGCAAAATAATGAAATACTGCAGTAATAATTTAGTATTTACTGCAATACATAATGCAGTATTTTCTGCAGTAGTTATTGTAGTATATTGCAGTATTAGTATTAGTGAACTATTTTGCTGTATCACTGCACTGTTCCTTGTAGTGTATTGCAGTAATATAACTTATTACTGTAATACAGAATGCAGTATTATCTCAGTAGTTATTGCAGTATATCACAGTATTAGTGAAGTATTTTGCAGTATCACTTCAGTGTGCATTGTGGCATCTCGACTATAGTATCTTTGTAGTATCACTATAGTAATACTACAGTATATTTGCAGTATTACTGTAGTATTTTCCAATTTATTGCTGTATGCAGTATTGTCATGGTATTGATCCAGTATTCAATGTAGTATTTTTCAGCATTACTGCATTAATTTGCATTGTTACTAAACGAGCTACGGTAGCAGAGTGGTAACATTCCTGACTGGCATTTGGGAGACCTGGGTTCAATTCCCAATGGTCAGCTGCCTTGACTATGGTTTTTCGTGGTTCCCATAGTCTCTCTAGGTGAATGGTGGGGCAGTACCACTAACATCGACCAAGACTGCATACCACTCCCCTTCCAGGAAGTGCAATAAAGAGCCACCAAGGCTTGTAGCCCGGTTTAGGAACAAAAAAAATATTTGCACTAAACTGAAGTAATTTTCACTATCACTGCAGTATCAAATTGTATTTTACAATATTTACTGCAGCATTTTGCAGTACAATTAATGCTAATATTAATTGCCTACAAAGATTTAAAAACATATCTCTTTTATAATTAAAATTCCTAAAAATGCATAACAAATACTAAATTTTATAGCATGCTAATAACTACTAGTCATTCTATCTGCATGGATTTGTTAAAAAGTTTTGCAAATAATAAAATAAAAAATAAAAGCACTGAAATTTAAATAGTCGCTTTCCCTACCTATGGTTGAAAATGTGTTAAAAGGTCGAATGTGTATTATACATGTATATATATATATATATATTAGGAATGGGTCGATGCCAGTTTTTCCGATACTCGATACCAATACATGTTTTTTGTCTCGATAATGGATACTCCGATACTTTCATTTTTGAAATTAAATAGTAAAATACAAATTTCCATATACAATATTATTTATTAAATAGGTATTTTTATGTTAACACTTCAATATATGTGTAATTGTAAATTAAATTACAATATATTATGGTGTGTAGTTATAGTTAGTAATTAGTTACGCATATTTCCACAAAGCAAATGTAGAAAAAGTATTCGACATTATTTTTATAGAAACTAAAACTCACTGTATGAGAATTATTTTATAAGAAATAAAAAAATTGAAATGAAACTGCTGCTGACGTCATAGACCGATTCATTTGAGCAAAGAACACAAAGTACTCAGTGATTGAATGTTGTCAGCATCAATTTCATTTCAAATTTATTTAAAGTTTTTATAAAGTAACTATGCATAACATAGTTGAGAAACTTTAGGAATACTTTTATTTTTACTTTACTATTTTGAAAGACAATAAATTTTGTCTAGGGTGGTCTTCCCCTTCCATTAAAAATTTAAGTATTCTATTAAAATAGTATTAAAAAAGTATCGAGCTCATCTATAGTAGTATCGTTTGATATCGATAGCTCTTGAGTATCGAGGGTATCAACGTATCTAAAGTATCGAGAACCCATCCCTAATATGTGGGGGGTGTATAGCTCCAAGCCAGAAAGTTTTCTGGTGGAAGGGGGGTGTTCATGTCTGTAAAAATTGCTAACAAAACTGTATATGGGGGGGGCGGGGGTCAGGGCCCGGATCTGCCACTGTTTACATATTGTAACATTGAAATAATGTTTTTAATACTAAAATTTGCAATGGTTTTCTATGTTCAAATAACGTTTTAATTGCATAAATTTACTGGTATCAACGTTCAAATAACGTTTTAATTACTCAGATTGGAAGGGCTACTTTTACGTTGAAATAACGTTTTATATGTTCAGATTTTAAGGGTTATTTTCACATTGAATTAACGGATATATATCCGTTGAAATTTAATTGTAAATATATATTTTTGGAACGAGATTAAGGATGACATTTTAACTCTTTTTCAACGTTCCCAAACAACCATTTTTCTACGCAAAATGAAACGTGTATTCTAAGGGTTTTCAACTAATTTTACAGCTCGGAAGCTGGTGGATGGTGCTGGTGCCTACATTTAATTTTAAACGTATGCATCCATATTCCCATTTCATAAGGGACATGTAAAAATTATTTCCATCATCTTTGCATTAGAAATATAGAAGTTACAGGCATTTTTATTGCCCACTTACTTTTCACCCACCCTGTAAAATGCGTGCAAAAACCAAAATTTATAAAAATATATAAAAATGCTAAAATGTAGAGAATTTCATCAGTTAAAACTTGGTGTCGTCCATTTTTTCCTTAGTCAAAGAAACGATTTTTTAACAATTTTTAAAAAATAGATGGAAAAAGATAACATTTCATTTTTGCAGGCTTTTACTTTTTATTTTGTTATTTGCAGTAATTTTTTTTAAAGAAAAAGATTGCCATTTCTTCCTAGGTTTTAAATTTCTACAATTTTGGTATTTTTTTGTGTATTTTGATGTATTTTGGTTTGAAAACAGCATTAACTTAATATCTATGGCGGTAAACATTACTGGTTCCATACTCTTAAAGAGAAAGTCTCATTTTACACTATGTTTTGAAAGTTGTTTTTAAAACAATGGTAATTGAAATTAAATAAGAAACTCATTTGAAGTTATGTACTGTAAATTGTTTTTTAATGCAATAGGAGTTGAAACTAAAAAGGAAAGTCTCACTTTACATTTTGTTTTGAAAGCTATTTTTAAAACAAGTAGAATTGAAACTAACTTTCAATCAAACTTACACGTACAAGGAGTCATTGATGATCAATTGTCTGGATTGCATGGGAATGCCATGTTGTTCGCCAATTATGTAGGCTCCACTTTATTTTAAAGTGAAAGACCACCCTAGACAAAAAATTTTGTCATTCAGTGAAAGACTGAGGAAAAAACACTATTCCTAAAATATCACAACAATTTTATGCTTAATTATTTAATAAAAGACATTTAAAATAAAAGCTGAATGGACAAGACAATCTGAAAAAACAAGGCCCTATGGCCTTGTTTTTGACGTCATAGCTCTTTGCTGGTCAATACTAGCCTCGAGGCTATGCTCCTGATATCACTAAG
>JAQFYV010000674.1:0-10520 GCA_034695065.1 Choneiulus palmatus | reverse complement strand
GTCCGAGCTGTTAAAATTCTACAAATTTTGGTATTTTTTTATGTATTTTTATGTCCTTTGGATAAAAAATAAATGTATACCTCGAAATTCTAAAAAAACTCTATGGAGATTAAACATTACGGCTCCAACTAAAAACCCCTCTTAACTTGCAATATTTGCAATATGATGTATAATTCGTAACTGGAAATCTGGTAATTACTCTAGTTTAAAGAAAATTTCAAAATATGTTGAACAAAACCACAATGGTATATATGAGTACATGCTCTGGACATTCCAAAACGTGTCAATGACCTGATAATAGGCTCTAATAAGTCACTCATATTAGTCATCATAAATTCATTACGTATGTTTACATGAAACTAGTCCACCATTTAATTACTTTCTAACATTAGATTTTAACTTTGTTAGATAAAATTACATGCGTGTATCATGCATATTAAATTGCGTAAATTAACAACCAACGCTTACATACATGGGATTAAATTTATATACTGGCCATTTATTATGAAATCAAGCTATTAAGCTGTTATGAATGTTATAAATTTTATGCATTTCGCCTAGCTAAAACCAATTGCTCTGACTAATTAGAAAAGTCTTTAATTACACTTCAGCTTTAATCGTGGAAATAATGTCACATGCATGGTGTATGGAAAATGTGCGACCCCGTCAGAAGACAGGGGAGAACATAAATTGCAAATGTTTATCAAAAATACAACACTACAATGAACCTATTATTATTTGTCATGAATGGCTAAGTCTGATGTAAGGATGGGTACAAAGCCGTAATGTTAATCGCCATAGAGATTTGCAGGTAGTGCCGTTTTCAAACCAAAAGACATAAAAATGCATACAAAATACTACAATTTATAGAAATTTAAAAGCTATAGGAGCAATAGTCATTTATATAAAAAAAATAATTTAGGTAATAAAATCAAAAATAAAAAATGTAATAATGAAATTTTATCTTTTTTCCACCTACCTTTAATACTTTATTATAAATCGTCACCTCTATTCTGAATAAAAAAGACGATGGTATGTTTTAACTGATGAGATTCTTCATTTATATAGCGATCATAACAATTTTCTAAAGATAAAAAGAAAAAATATAATTTCATTTTTCCAGATATTTATTTTTTCTTGTATTGATTATTTTATTTTTTCCAAACATGAATGGCTGTTGCTCCTAGCTTTTAAATTACTATAAATTGTGTTATTTTATATGCATTTTTATATCGTTTTGTTTAAAAACGGCACTACCTGCTAATTTCAATGAAAAACTAACATTCCGGCCCTGTACCTCTCCTTACGTTTTCATTAAAAATTTCTATTACAAAGGCGTTTATTTTTTTATTGTCTTAATTGCAATATTTTTTTTTAAAAAAAACACACCCTCGCAATTCGTCAAGCTATTATAACTTTACAAAGGTTGATACTATTTATGTCTTCTGGCTAGAAAATGACAATGTAAAAGTATGGCTGAAACCCCTTTTTAAGTGAACACCATAAGCCTAAAGTTAATGAGTCATGCTTGCCCTTATCTGTTTTACATTACAATTTAAATTTATCAAGTCATGCTGTGTTTTTAGCTGTGATTAGGGCTACCAAAATTTGTTTTCTTTATCGAAAGCAGAATACACGAAAAAGCCATATATAAAACGCATAAATGCTCACAATGTTGTGAAACTCAAATTAGAGTCCATTTGATCCTGTAGGTGGGAAATCACTACTAGCTCGAGCCACCTTTTATACAGTAGTTTAAGGGTTTTCACAACGAAATAAAGTCTAGATTATATATAAAAGTCTTTTTGAGTGGAATTAAACCCTCAAAATATGTTATTTCTAAACAATAGAACAAAAAAATTCCCATACCCAATTTTCGGCAACTATGTTCAGCCTAGTTTATTCCAGAAAGAAACATAAAAGCGTGGTATATAACACCTTTTAAAGTGACATTCATACCTTCCTCTTAGCCAATTAGGGTAGTAAAGGAAGAGATTTTCCTCTGGATTGCACGTAACTGGAAAACCACTGTAGGTTTGCAAGCCCACATTTTACAATGCATGTGTAAAATAAAGAACACAAGTATATTTTGCACGTGCAATGCACTATACATTTGGAACAAAACCACCTGAATGAATACATCCTTTTTTACTTAAATGAACTACAACATTAAATGAACTATTGACATCAGCAACAGTTTCATTTAAAATTATTATAATTATTTCTTAAATAAATATCCATAACATAGTTTTTGTAATTTTGGGAACAGTATTTTCTTAATGAATATTCCTGAAAGAAAAATACTGTTTTCTAGGGTGGATTTCCTTTTTATAAATATTCATTTTATTCAAAATTATTCGTATGTTTTATGTTTAATGCAAATGTTAATTTGATCAAGGAATATCTGAAAAGTCATGAAATTTTGTGTTAAAAAATTCCTTGGGACCTGGGAAACTGCAAAACTTCACATTACAAATAATTTTTTCTCTGTAAAAATACATACTTTTCTTGTTTCTCCCGTAAAGAAATGCATAAGAAATGCTTAAGTGATGTAACCATGTGTAACGAAATGATATAATAATGTAACAATGAATGTAATTGGGGGCATACTTTGCCTATACTCGGCTCTGTTTCCCTTGAATATGGCAAAATTGCATCGCCATTAAACTAGTCCATTATTCCTAAATTATTCAGATTACTGCAAGGTTATCAAAACTAGTCTGAAAAACTATAGTAGGCTATAGAAAAAGTAACCCTAAAGATAAATTTTAACACTTTTAATGTTATTGCTTGTCACTCAAAGAATAAAAGATGCCAAGTTGTAGCACAGGTGGCACCCTTGGGTTATTTTTATGAGAAATATGGAATGTTTGGATCTATTTATATATTATAATAAAAACGAAAAATAAGCAAAATGTAAGCAAATTAAAGGTGTATTTGCTGATTTAAGATATGTCATATAAATGAACCAAGAAATGCTACATTTCACTTTATAGCAGAAAATGAACCTAAGAGTCCCATCTCTCCTACAAATTGGCACATTTTGTTCTTACATGTTAAGATTAGGCCTATACTGAATATCTAAATACCTAATTACTGCAATGGGAGCTTCATGAAAACAAATGGTCCCAAGTTGATCGAACAGACAAATTTAGAAATCTTTTTCAAATCTGTAGGTGTCAATGTTTATTTCCACTTTCAGTTAAAGGGGAAGACCACCCTAGAAAAAAGTATTTTTCTTTCAAGAGTATATCCTAAGAAAATACAATTCCCAAAATTTCAAAACTATGTTGTGCTTAGTCTATCCCTTTAAGGGGGGGTTGGAGCAATGTTAATGGCCCATTGAGAAATTAAAAAAGGATTAATTTTGCAACCAATGGTCCAACATTAATGAAAAAATAGTAAATGGAAGAGCTATAAATAATTTTAATATATTTACAATTGACATTACTAATGCTGCTTTTAATAAACATGGCCGAAAACATTTTTGACGTTTTTTTTAGTAAATACAAGTATTGGTTAGCAATAAACTTTAACCTGTTAAACAGTAGATTATCTCTATGACCAGACTGATACACAGAAGACTGGAAGTAGAACTACTAATTTCTCATTATTTCATTTAAATTATGCAGTAATTTTAAATATAAACCTTGGGTTTGCATGATCATGTGACTGATTAAAGCTATACGTTTTGGGGATAATAATTGTGTTAATGGCCCAGAGGAATTTATTTGCACTACAGCTCGGCAAACAAAGGACCCATGCACAGACGTAATAAAAACACAAAATTGAAGAGAATGTGCACCAATAATTATAATTAAATAAATATACATTATAATAAGATCGGATTTTAAGGACGTTTTCCGCTTTTCTGGAAATGTCTTTTTTTTCCTTTTTTCTTATCTTGGACTGATCCAGACGAAAAAAGGAGCCAGCCATTACCTATATATTGCTTTCCCCTTCAATTTGGTATTATTTATATTTCTTTACTGCATTTGTTGATCTGCGAAAGCTGATGTTACGAATTTTGAAAAATTGTGCATATTCTTGCCTATTTGCTTCTATGTTGACCATTAGAATGTACAGTGAACATGTGTTTGGTAACGGCTTTCCATACTTAGCTACTTATGCAATATGTGCCGCCATCTAATGATTAAGAATCTAAACGGGCGTTTGCCATCATCCATCCTAAACAAAACATAAGGTTAACATTTTGGTTTATTATTGGCATGCAACCAGTCTACAGAAAAGTGTTTACAGCAAACCAAACACTCTGGACACACTTTAAATGGGAGGAAAAATTGGCTGAGGGATACAAGTTCTCCTACTTAGAAATGATAATAATGAATTTGTTTTACATTTAATAAGGTACCCAGGTAAATATGGTCTAAAGTAGATGGGGCCATCCTTAAAAAAGGGCAAATGCTGAACATGGGGTGGAAAATGGTCAAAATTTCCAGGGTCATTTCTCAGTGGTATTATATAGGGTGGTGGCTCTAAATTTATGGGTGGCAAACGTAAGTTTGATCCATACACATCATAGTGAGGAATTTCATGCATATACGAATTGCGACCATCAGGCAATGAAAATTGTCTTACTGGCATAAAATGGTTATGCTCAAATACAGGGTGTCCTGTTTTCTTTGGTCTTTTCCTCTTTTTTACAAATTTGTGATGAGGATGGTGCATGGTAAACAGCTCGTCATCATAATGGGAATACAAATCTGTAGGAATGGCATTTTCGTGATAAGGCTGGAAACTATCTACTTTACTGTATGTGGTTAACACTTTGTTATTTTCAATGACGTTGTGATTGGGTTTTGGATTATTTTGAATTTCTAACAAATGATTATTTTGAATTTCTAACAAATGATATTTTTCACTTTCAGACTGCTTTGCATCACTGAGGAGATTTGTTTCTTGCTCTGCGCTGATTTGATTAATTGGTTGTTTTGCAGTAGTTGTGGAATATATATTTGAATAGAGTATGTCTGGTGGCTTTTCCAAAACCGGAGAATATTCAGATATTTCTGATTTTTCAGCAGAATTTTCAGAATTTTCAACTTTATATTCTGGTTTCAGTTTAGTTGCATTGTTGGATTGCTCCAATGTGATATTGGCATTGTTATTTCTAGGTGAAATGCCAGAAATATTGTTATTGGAATCTTGATTGTCATAATATTCAGGTGAAGTATTCCACTCAAAGGTATTCAATGTATGAGTTGAGTTGCTTTCCATAGATTCATTGGTGTTTTCATTGTATTGGTAGTCATTAAAATTGGAGTCATTTTGGTCGATTTTAAAATCATCATTGGCATATGAAACAACAGTTAACGATGAATCTTCTTCATTATCAATATCTTCGTTTTGTCCAATACCCCAACTAAGTAAAAAATAGGTGGCCAATACTGATATCTGGATCAAAACAAGAGAACAAATCTAATTTTAAAATAAAATTGCTGCTCAAGTTCAATTTTTAATAAAAAATACAAGGAGACTAATAATTGATAGAGCAAGGAAGAAACATTGGCTTATATATATGGAATAGACTTCAATACAATTGCAAGTTAATATTTATGGATTTTATTTAAAATAACTAAATGACATTAAATTATATATGCTTGTAGATTACCTAGTTTTCAATCCCATTATCTAGCCATTAATGAAAGATTTAGGCAATAAACATTTTTTCTTACAATTGGGTGTTATTTTTCTACAAGAAAATTAAAGAGGTCAGAGTTGTATTACAAGTTTGACAACATTTTTATCAGCAAAAGATCATGTTATAATTTAAAAATATAACAAGATAAAGTAAGTATAGCTGCAATTTCTTGAGTGAAAGCGTTTTACCTTTCTTATAATAAAATTGTTTACCTTAAGTGCATTCAGGTAGCTTGTTTATAGCAATTTTGATTTCATTTTAATATAATTATAGGAATAATATCTTAAATGACTTAACTAGTTGGACTTTTATAAGAATTTTCTATATCGTATTACGAGTATAAGAATTTCACAGGTAAATTTTTTCCCAAATTATATAATTTTAATATAAATTTTTATGAGATTGTATACCCTATTTCATGCAATGTTAACCAATATGAAATTTTAACAATATATGAATTAATGACTTATAACGACAGATAAAACTAACTCTATGCAAAGCCTTTTCTATATGCATAGGTCTCATATATATGTTGATCTTGAATTTCCAAAATTTGTAAATCATCCCATGTAACTTTAATTTGTGACGCATTGAAATGTTTTAAAAATTTACAAGATAAAGCATAAAATGAGCGAGAATTTATAATTTATATGCAAAATATACGGAATTTAAAACACATAGGACCATTCTAAATTTATTTTATTTTATTCTTAATTTATTGTTATAAAAATATCTAAATGGCCAATATCAATCCTTAGATAATCAATAATCAACTATTTAGGATTTCATCATTTAAAATTTAATATCAATACATTTAACTTACCACAAGTAATTTTTTCTTCATGATTCATCATTCATATGATCACTATTATAAAACTGCAAACATCAATGTTGAACATCTTGTATCACTGCTAAACAAATCATGAAATAATTTGCAGTAATTTGTTTTTTAAAAATTAGAGTCAGATAACATGGAAGCCCAGTATTTATACAAAAAGAAGAATAATTCAAAAGTTATTAAAATTTTTTGGCCAATGCTCTCGAGCATTTAAATTTCATTTACCGTAATTATGACCATAAAGAGTCAGGTCTACTTAACATTTGGATTTAGGGCACGAAGGGCATTGTCAATTCAGATGTCTTGTAAAATTAATGTGGCCCATCATATAATTTGCAGTGACTTCTTGAGCAAAATTAGGATCTTTTACATTTTAATGCATTGTTAATATCGTGTTTTAAAAAAGACACATGGGTCAGGACATTACAATGAATGGAGCTATTTCACTTTGTCAGCAATGCATATCATTTACACAATTATCATCAAGTTTTCATACATATCATATCCAAGCAAAAATATGACATCTGAATACCAGGAAGAATTTTCTGGATTTTTATATTTTTATTCATGTGCAAACATATTTGATCCCTCTAAATAGACAAGCCAGAAACAAAATTAAGTAATAAAGAATTATTGTAAAGCATGCAGTACAATGCAGAAATTTTATTATTGTATTCAATTCAATTCAATTCAAATAATTACCCTACAGTCAGCAAGTGAATGCCATTTGGTAGGGGGGGTGATCTTAAGAAACGTTCAATGAATGCTTCATATTTTGCAATTTAAATGGGATTTTGGACTTATTAAAAAAATTTTATTATAACAAAAATTTTGTCCCCTGACTATCTCACATAAGCATCCAGCATTAATCAATTAACTCATATCAATCAAATTGAGCATATAGTTTATTTCCGTCCATGCATAATTGTCTGTATTTGAGATTTTTTTTATAATTTATTAATAATTTACCAGACTTTTTCACAGTTAGTTTCAAATAATTTTATTTAACTTTTACTGACAGAACAATTAAGACAATGAAAATTTTATAATAGTCCTATATTAATATATCCTTTATACTCAAGTATTTTGCTGTCCTATAGATATAGGAAATATACTTTTTCTAAAATTATAGGAATATAATAGGAAGCTTTTCCAAAAATAAAGAATAAATATTATGGGGATTATCTATACACACAAACTTATCTGTTATACAATTTTTTTTTTAAATTAAGTATCCAATTTTAGTATTATTTATTGTGGGTATCACAGGATGAGTTCAAATTAAAAAAAAAAATGAGAAATTGCCCCAAAATTAATACATTAAAACTTTATTTACAGAATTGCATTAAAAACCTATTTACAGAAATAAGCCATAGCGTTATATTCTCCCAATTATTTTACATGTAGCATAAACAATCTTCGTTAGTTTTTACAAGCAAGACATAAAATTGTAACAAAGAGGCAGAAATGACAACTTAAATGTATGTGAATATAGCTTATAGGTATCTGAGATTTAGATATTATATTTATACATGATTACTTATAATTATAATATGAATTTTCAGGGAACTTAATGTTTGTTGAAGTCTGTGTTGAACCAATGTAACCATTTCTAAATGATGATGGTTGGAAACCTGTAGTTTGCCAATAATTATTATTGTAGTTAGGTCCATAGGATGATGCAGGATAATTATTTCCAGACTTTCCATAATTGTTATTTCTAAAATTGACTCCAGAGTAAGAATTTCCAGAGGATCCTTTCCCGGAATAAGCTCCTGGATATGAGTTTCCACGGTAAGTGTCCGGATATGAATTTCCAGATATTGATCCAAAAAATCCATACGATGAACCAGGTGTGTAACTTCCATACAATGAAGCACTTATAGGATTATAATTTGATGAAGGTCCATAGGGATACGGAATATTGCCTTCATTGTAATAATTTTGGTATCCAGAATCCATTGGAAATCTGCTGTATCCATAATAGCCATATGCGATAGTCCCATTGACAATACAAAACATCAAAATCTACAATATAACAGATATAGTATTTTTCCAATATAGGTATATATATAACGTTAAAAATAGCTTAAGAGATTAATACTGCTGATTGACATTATATGAAACTATTTAGAGTTTTCAACTTTAATGAAAAACCTATAAGAACTGGGGGTGGCTATATTAAATAATTTTATGCAGAATACTGCAAAGATGCATATTGGCACTTTTCCTGGCAGAATTCTGCATAATCTTAACAAGATTACACATAAAAACTTATGCAGAAAATTGTTAACAATTATGCAGAATTCGGCAGAAAAAAGTGTCAATTTTCTTTATAAAATAATCTTTGTATTTCTACAGAATTTCTTTTGAAAAAGTTTTAATATATTCGTTCAATGGAAAATCTGTTTAAAAACTAAATTTGACAATATTTTCGAAATGCAAATGTTATCAATTTAAACAGCAAATAATTTTTGAATGTCTTTAATAGCAATATATGAAATATAACGGTTACAACATTTACCCAATTAAATTCAATCTTTTGTATTTATAATTTAAATAGAGCCTGCTCTGTCCCATCATTTGCTGAAGTAGTTTTTTATTAATAAATTTATAACAATGCCCACTTCACATTTCTGCTCAATTGTAGCAGTTGATCTATGGCAATTGTTGACAATTTAGTGAATTGTTTTTTTAAGGGTATATATATATAGTAAAATCTAATGTTCCCTTGCTATAGTATTTAATACATAATTTTCTCAAGTAATAAAAATTATATACGTACCAATAGTTCTATCCTGCAGGTCATTTTAAAATGTAGCTTAATGCAATGCAATACTAATACCTTTATTGTAATTTTTGAAGTCTGAATATATGATCACTTGAATCCCATATTTATAGTAAAATGTGAAGCAGGATTTCAGTTCTGTAAACATTTGAATGTATTGACAAACAAGTGTAATGTCCTTTTACTTCTTAAAACTTTTTTAAGAATCCAAGACATGCTATATTTTATCAAAGGGCGTATACCATGTTAAGGAAATAATTGACACTTCATTGAGAAAAGTATATACCACAAAATGGTAACAAATCCATAGATGAAATACAGGGGACGTTTCTTGTTTGCACTTATTTTTTAAACCAAATGCAAAAGGATAAATCCAATATACATACAAGCTTTTATAATTTTTTAAATAAATAAATTTACTTTCATTTCATGTTATTTGAGGAAGTGTGCATAACCTTAATCACTCCTTAAAAACACAAGCAAGACATCATATTGATTTATACTTACAAAGCCTGGGTTAATAGTATCATTTCCTGCAGTGTTTATATCAATTATAACACTGCATAATTTTATGAAAATGGATTTCACAAAAACATAATTTTCATTGCAAAGTCACATAAACATTTCTAAGCTTTAAAATATGTTTAAAAGCGTTTATACTGGTATTAATCATTTAGTATTCACATCACAATTGAAGAAGTCATGCATTATCAATGCAGTTAAAGGGGAAAGTTCACTTCATTGCAATTTAATTTTAAAATAAAATAAAGGAAAGCTAATGTAAGTCATTTCTTAGGACTGGTTGCACCAACAAGAAAGAGTTAAAGTGAAAGACAGCTCTAGAAATGTAATTCTTTCAAAAGTACTCCTTAAGGAGGGGTCTGAGTTGGAGCCTTAATGCTAAATCTCCATAGAGATTTTTAGAATTTCGAGGTACATTTATTTTTTATCCAAAGGACATAAAAATACATAAAAAATACCGTAATTTGTAGAATTTTAACAGCTTGGACTAGATGCTATTTTTATTTTTTATAAAAAATTGCTTTTAATAACACAAAAAATAAAAACGAAAAAGAATGAAATTTTTAACATTTATTATCCATCTTTAAAAAGCTGTTATAAATTGTCCGTTTTTCGTAGGACATAAAAAAAACAACGGTATTTTTTAGCTGATAAAATTCTCTACATTTTAGCAATTTTATATATTTTGTGATAAATTTTGGTTGATGAAT
>JAQFYV010000673.1:0-10524 GCA_034695065.1 Choneiulus palmatus | reverse complement strand
GCGGACAAGTAGCGTTTAAAGGGGGGCCTAGTAGCCCTTGTAGGTGAAATCGGTTCGCAAATTATGGGAACTTTTGAGTGAATAGAATGGCAGCTTGTTTCCTACAGCTGGGGACAGATGGGAAGGGAATTTACCATTACTTCCATGACTTTGGTATCGTTTTGAAGGACCAAGGGAAAGGGGGGGGGGGGAATCGTGCCTTCCCCTTCCCCCTCGAAATGACGTACGGCCTGGCAATATATGTGCAAATCCAGAGCACCAAATGCATTGTGCAACATTTTGGAACAAAATCATGTTTTCTCCACCTTTGCTTAAACCAAAGGCAAAATGACGTCAGCAGTAGTGATTTAATAAAGAAACGCATCTTAAGAGAAAGTTCACCATAGAAAATGTACTTTTCCTTCAAAGATATACATTAAGAAAATACTATTCCTAAAATTTCACAACTGTTATCCATATTAATTAATAATAATAATAATAATAATATTAATAATAAAAATTAAAATAAATTTTAAATGATCAGGAATTATCAACCAAAATATTGATGAAATAAAACATAAAACAGAATTTTCTTACTTCCGCTCTCTACTTTCCACATCTTTTCTCCAATATTTGTCAAAAATAGAAAATATTGGTCCAGATCTATCTTGAGGATTCAGCGCCCACAGATCTTTTCTTTCCAAATCAGTTCTAAATCCTTGCAAAGCCATGCTAAAAGTGTAAATGAAATCAAATTAGTAGTTCTATAAAATATATTTACTTTTAGTTTCAATTGATTTATAAAATAAACCTACCTATCGAACCATGAAAAAAACATCAATGATGGAAAGGAAGCACTCAGTTCGGGACATGGTTCCTGTAATAATGCCATGAAAAAAAACAATATATAAACAATATTGCTTTTAACACTTTCAATGCAGAAACTATGGTACAATATATAGGATAAACATATATAGATGTAGCCAACTTACCCTGGGGTCATCATCAGAGTCTAAATCATCATTGATTGGGTTTGCATCAGACACACAGGAAAGCACAAACTGAACCACAGTTAATGGATAAGCCACAGCTTCTGTGACAAACTCTAGTTCATCGATTGTCATGCTCTGTAAAAGCACATTTTCGATTTATGTAATGGGTATTTTTCATAAGTATATAGGTATACAAATTAGTATCCAAAAATAATTCATACATATATGGCTACAATGCATTGAATAACATTAGTGTAGTGAAACATTTGAGATTTGATTTGCGTATACCTACTTCTTCACACGTTTTCACATTACAATTTTTATTTTTTTTGCATCTAAAACATATATGGTTTTATTCATTTTTCACAGTGTTATGTATTTAATTTTTTGACATTTTTTCCTTTAATTTATAACTCACCAGTTTCTTTTGCAATAAATATTATAATGAATGTGATGCATAAACTATTCATTAGCCTAGTCATATAGTGGTGGTAATGGGTCCTTAGGAATTTCTTTGCACTACTGCTCAGTAACCAAAGGGCCCAAAGACATTACGAAATTCCCAAATTGAAGAGAATGCTAGTAGGCCTATCTAAAAATTGACAAAGTCCTTTTCTTAATAATTTGCACAAATAATTAAATAAAACTTAAAATAAGATTGGATTTAAGAATTTTTGTTTTGTATCTTGAAAAGGAAAAAGGAAAAAAGGAACCTGTCATCACCTAGCTATTGTTTTCCTATTCGATTTGGTATTTTTCGTGTCTTTTGTATAAATATTTACTGTGACGATTTGCAAAAAATTTGATTTACTTGTATTTTTTTTTTGGCATTCACACGGAAGAGAAATTTGGTCAGGAAAAATCAGAAAAATTCTCAAAATGAACCAGAAAGTCAGGAAAATTTAAGTTAATATAATTTTTATTTTGGCAAGGGAAAATATTTGTGTCAGGAAAGTCAGGGAAAATTGTAGTATCTTTTTTAACCTAAATTATATGAGATACATTTTGTGCTGCAGTTAGCCTCCAAGGAGCCGCAAGGCTCATAGCCCGGTATGAGAACACACACACAAAAAAAAAATGCTTTAAAATGCTCACATTTTTTACTTTTTTTAATATTCAAATATTTCACAGATTTTCTCACTGTCAAATCTATTTCATTTCTGAAACATAGTTAGGCCAAACAAAAAAAAAGTTGATTATGATCCCCTCGTCGAAAAAAAAAGGGTCGGTCGGTCGGCTTTTTTAATTAAGTTTTTAATGTACCCCGTGTATATTATATATGCACGCACATGTTTTAATATAAAACTACGGCTTGTATATAACACATTTTTCTTTATTGGAAAATGTATTTTTCCATAAAATGTCTTGGATTACACGAAATTCCCGTTTCTTAACAGTTTTGCAAGAAAATATTATGCAATATTACTCAAAAAATTGCCAAAAAAAATTAGGGTCGGCAGGATTAAATATAGGGTCGGTCGGGGGACCGGAATCAAACATTTTTTTTTGTTTGGCCTAATGACAATAATAGCCATTGACATGTTAGTGCAAGGACTGACTGTCATTATTGGTAGTTCTTCTTGAATTCAATTAGACAATTGAATAATCTTCCTGAAAAATAGCCTAAAGAGGAAGACCACCCTAGACAAAAATTTTTGTCATTCAGTGGAAGATGGAAAAAAAACCACTATTGCTAAAATATCACAACTATGTTATGCTTACTTATTTTATAACTTAATTATTTCACAACTATGTTATGCTTAATTATTTTATAAATGATATTTAAAATAAATCTGAATGGACGAGACACTATGGCCTTGTATTTGACTTCATAGCCCTTTGCTGGTCAACACTAGACTCTAGGCTATGCTCCTGATATCACTAAGACAAACTACAAAAGTAGGATTTCCATAACACAAATATGCCATTACTAGTTTGTAAATACTGTATAGTAGTATTTGGAACAGTTCATGACATGTTATCATTGGTTTTACAATTCATTTTATTCACCTTTAATGCCTAAAACGTGGAATTAATAGTTAATAGCCTCCTTGCATATGAGGCTTGAAAGTGCCTATGACTTCAGCAAGGGTCGCCCATCAATAACGAGATTCTCGTGGTCATTCATAAAATACCGTCTTTTTCAAAACCTATTTTATTTATTATAAAATAACTAAGCATAACATACATAGTTGTGATATTTCAGGAATAGTGTTTCCAGCAGCTTCCTATATAGTTTACACAACTTGCACGTCAACGTCGGCAACAATCTCAATGGCAATAACGAAACTTCAGGTTTGCTTTTTAAACATGAAGTTCCTTACCTTTAAAGAATAAAAAATGTACCATCAACATTATCCTAATGTATATAGTGCTTAAGAACATAGGAAGGGCTCTTTGGTTTTTTTTTACTAACGATAAGTAAACTCTTGTTCAATGTTTACCTTAAACTCATGGCAGGTGAACTATTGCCCAGACAGGATCCATTTCCATGTTTCAAAATCATTTTAGTTGACAAGGTTAACTAATGTGGCTAATGAAGCCTTATTGGCACTAATTTTAAATGTCCTTATTGCTTACCATATACCGTGAATCTTTAACAAAACACAGTAATTAAAAAAGAAAAAAAATTGCAAATAGATTCTATTAATATTACTATTATTATTTGATGTAACATGTATACACTCGTATGTTCCAATATTTTTATTGGGAATGTATTACTGGCAAACATCATTTGCACAGTTGCATTCCTATAATAATTTTGCCACATTTTTATATAGTATGCAAATGCACAATACACGTATACGACTAAAAGAAGCATGAAGCAATCATATATATTGCATCGTTTCTCATATATCACTTCCCATACAAAGAAAGACATATACATAAATAACTTTATATAAAACGTGCACACTCATTTACTTAATGTCCAAGCATTTGTAACCTTATGGGAACTGCATGCATATCTTGAGTACAGACGAAGTTATGGTTCATACTGTTAAGTAAGGGTTAAATTATAGAAAATAAACCATGCATTGAATTGTAGTTGTGTCAACGGACTACTTGTTTATATATGCACATGTGTGTATCCCTCTACAATTTTATTTCTATTCCTTTTTTGCTAACTAAATGTAAGCAGTAGTTTGTGAACAAATAAAACTACCCATATAATTGTATGTTTGTTTTCATAAACTACTACCTTGTGGACAAAAAAATTTTAAATATAAAAAGTATATGTGCTTACTTTCACATTTGGATTCATTTTTTGTGCCATTTGTATCACCATTGCATAGTGAGTAGGCTTATTGTTAGAATTGGAAAATATACAATGTATACTTTTGTGTATTTCTTTGTTGTTCAGGTCAATATTTATATTTGTAATGTCACTAAAATTTATGTTGCTTCAAAGACGGAAATTAGTTGGTTTTCATGACACATCTATTTTTATAAGAATTCAGCTTCCGGTTCATTGCTTGTCTTTCTGCATAAGGATTTCTCTCCCTTCTAATAACCCTATATCCTATTACTGTAACCCTTATTTAACTTGATCCTTACCTGGCCTTGTGGCTTTCCATTACTCTTTGAACAAGTTTCGTTTATGGCATAGGCCTGTATATATACACGTGAGTTCAACCAGTTTTGAGAATTCTGAGAGGAAAGGGTTGACATTGTTCTCAGTGTTCACATTTTCTCCATTTTTATCATTCAATTTCTTGGTTAAATCCTATTCACGTGGGGAGAGTTAGACCGGTCAACCTTTGCCTGCTTAACCTTACCAGTAATCCCTCCACAAACTCACACATTCACATCCAAGTCTAGGGTCTGTCTACCTGTGTCTACGAGCAAGGGAAAAGGGATGGGGGGGATATTTATGCAACCGGTTTAAATTGATGTCTGTAATATCATTTTTGAATAAGAGCTTAAATTTGGAAATATTTATGTCTATACCCCCATAAAATATTTTAAATCATAATTTGAATCGTATAGCTTTTTTCGTATTATTATTTTTTTTTTTTTTTTTTTTGTAAAAGAGGAATTATTACATTACAAATGAAGTGTGTAATAAGTCAGTACAAA
Source organism: Choneiulus palmatus (assembly GCA_034695065.1). Classification (NCBI taxonomy): domain Eukaryota; kingdom Metazoa; phylum Arthropoda; class Diplopoda; order Julida; family Blaniulidae; genus Choneiulus; species Choneiulus palmatus. The sequence goes on along the minus strand of JAQFYV010000673.1, from coordinate 5,476 downwards.
TTCTTGATTTTATAATTAGTTGCCAGTAAATAATGGTAGGACATTGATAAATTTGCACTTATGGTAAGACAGATTTATGGCCTAACATAATTCAATTCCTGCAGGTAATCCCAGTGCAATTATTAATCATGCATTCTGTTAGCTGCTTTAATAATTATTCTGTTATTTAGCGTTGTACTTATACATGTACAAAACATGTACGTGGTTTCTCTATATCACATTCTTGATATTTGTGTTTTTTTTCTTTTGTGTAGAATTAATGAGAATTAGCCCCAGTTTCAAATGTGTTTTTGCTGGTAAAAAGTTAAAAAATTCATTTGGCAAAAATACTAGACGAAACATATAGTTGACAAAATCTGAATATATACTATTATTGTTATGTTATATCGTTTAGAAATAACTTTTTTTAGGGTACCGTTCCTCTTTAACTGTTTATATCAATGGCTTTATATATATAGAGGTTTAAACAACTACTTAAAAGCGACAGCGTAGAATGCATGCAGCAAGAAAATATAAATGCTTCTCGAAAGACTTAAAGGGGAAGACCACCCTAGAAAAAAGTATTTTTCTTTCAAAAGTATATATATTCATTAAGAAAATACTATTCCTCAAATTTTACAACTATGTTAGGCATATAGTTATTTTATAAAAAAAATTAAATTTTTTTAAAATAAGACTGATGCTGACGTCGTTGATACCTTCATTCAAACAAAAAAGAATGTACTAACGTGATTTTGTTCCAAAATGTGGTGCATTGCACGTGCATTGACAGATGTGGTTGCAACGACGTCATAAACAAGTCTATAATATTTCGGCCCTTACTTTTTTTTTTCTTTGATCCATTATTAAATAACTAAGCATAACATAGTATTGAAAGAAAAAGACTTTTGTCTAGGGTGGTCTTCCCCTTTAAACTTAAAACAGTAAGTATAGGGCCTACCATTTTTAAAAGAAATAAAGTTGTATAGGGAGAAAGTTGAAAATTGCATCAAAATCCTTTCAAATAGAAGACATTTTAGTTTTCTTGGAATTTTTGTAAGCTTTGGGATAAGAAAGAATATGCAGTCAAACAAGATTTTTATGGTCATCAAAGGGTTTAACATTTCCGTAATAAATGGCTATCTATCTAAATTCTTATATACGACTATATTGCTAAGGAGATCCACCCATATAGCTATTTCTTACGTGTTATTTATTTATTATTTAGGGATATATGGACCAATCAGTTTATTCAGTTTGTCTAGTAAAAACAGACAAAGGAGAATTATGGGCAGTTAAAAACCTCATTAATTTATAACATAATTATACTGTTTAGTTATATACCGTATACACAAATGTCAGGCCACAAACTGGCATCTAAATTACTTTAATGCATGGCGTAAAAGTCAAACACCTGGCGACCATTTATCAGTCGTGAACTCTCTGTTGATTAGGATATTAGACAATGTAAGTTATTAATGGATGTACATCTGTAAATGCATCTTATATCTCCTTAGTCTAAAGCAAAATGCAGAAAATGAACTTGCCATTTTTTAACTGGTGATGAGTGTGAATAATTGTTAATAAAAATACGAGTAATAAATGTGATGTACAAAAGTGAGTATTGTTACCTGGATATCCCTTCAACTTGTCGAGGTAAACTGTAGATTGTGGGTTAGGTAAGACTACGGATGCAACCATGAACTTGGGAGAACATGTGACTTTATAATCCACTGAAAAATAACAATAAGAAAATAGTTAATATCAAACACAGGTATAGTGTCCACAGAAATTGCTTAACGGAGAAATTGTATGAATATGGTATATTAACCAATTTTATTTATCTGATATCATCTGATTATGCCATCATCAGAAAAGTCCTAATTTCATTTTCAAGTTAGTTATATATCCATTTAAGACATTTCACACTTCTCTTAATTAACACATTTTGGTATCTTAGTCTGGGTCTATATATATACTTGTCATTCCCTTGCATGTCCATATACTTATCTATTTATCGCTTTAAAAGCCTTATGTCTAAGCCCATAATTATTTTGGGAATCTCTGCTGTAATGGGAGACAACAAAATGCTGTAATTATTAAGAAAATAGGTATTAGTAAGAAAATTATTTCCTCGACAACGACGTTAATGAATATCAGCATTTGTCAAGAAAATTTGTCTAATTTTATTTTACAATTATACAAATTGATAAATTGAATTAAGATATTAATAAATCCTCCTTCAATGACCTGCTTGCGAGAAAAGGCCAAGAAGCAGTACGTGTGTTTCTGCCAAAACTATGAATATATATTTTTGCATCTATATCATACAACAGAATTAATTATGCTATAGTTGCACATCATTTATGAGGATCATATTCTTCAGAATTGGAACTGTGGAATATTTCTGTAGAGGATATCCTGCAAATTCCTTTCTGCAGACTATGTTGCAAATCATTGAAGCGCAAGACTTTCTACCATGCAGAAATATTTCTGTATAAATTCTTTGGATATAGATGTCTGTGTATAGAAACACCAACCATTGCAATGTTTTTCTGGCCATTTTATTACAGTTCAGTATTATAATTGTAAAGTGGTAACTAATTTTATCCGCATCATAAATACGAGCTTCGTATATAGTTGAAGGTATGCATATATCTTTTTTTTGTGGCATTTTTAACTGCAATATATATGAGATTCACGAGATGCACGAATTTATGGCTTACATTTACAAAGTTTTTCTTTAATGCAAGGTGAGGTTACGTCATTGCGTCATATACACATCATGTCCTTGATGTCTTCAAGTTTGCAATTACCCTGACCCCAAGTTCGAAATTATTCAACTATTATGTGTATATATAGTCCTATATACTGTAGCATACGTGTAAACTATATACTTGATGAAATATTACCACAGTTACTAATCCACGTTATGGATTGAGTTTGTGGTGCATGCTGAACATTATTATTCTTGGTACCATGCAGTATGGTATATTCTTTCATTGTGTAAGTTCATTATTGTAATATGACATGCATAAAAAGGATGATAAATTATATGTTTTGCAACTTTCTTACATCTATCCAGATGCTGTCTAGCAATTATGCACACACAAAGGCATATAGTTATATCCTTGGAGAATCACCATATTACCCAATATAGTCTATATTATATGAAATGTACCACCTATAGCAACCAAGACTGAATATGTAGGCTATACAAACAGCCAATCCTGCAATGAAAACAAAAATTTAAAATGATTGTCTATTAGTTTCTTTCTTGACTGCTTTACATAGGCCTATATGTAAATATAGACTATATATAGTTATACTGTATATGTAAGCCCTATCTCACATCGTCTTAATCATGCTCAATAATTTCAATACCAGAAAACAGGAAATAATTTTGTTGTTGGAAGATCCATTTGGGGAATGTTATCTCTATGTTAATCTCTAATGCTAATCTCTATGAAGATTAACATTACGGTTCTGTATTCAAGCTCCCAAAACTACAAATAAACCACCGTCGGTTTAATTAAGATTTTATGGTAATCACATTAACTGCATATAGAACACAGGTTTTCTAATTTCATATCAGAACAATTTTGAATATCCATATACACACCTGCAGCATGTATGTGATCTACAAGGAGTATATATACGAGGAGTATATATATATATATATATATACGAGGTGTGTCTCTAAAGTAAGTGTACTGATTTTTTTTTCATTGATCGTAGCAGTGTTGGAAGTCATTTCCTGTAAGTGGGTTACACTTATTTGGATGTTGTCCACAGTCCCATAAAGAGGACCTTTCAACTTGGATTTAATCTTGGGAAAGAGGTAAAAGTCACATGGGGCTAGGTCAGGGCTATAGGCGAGCTATGGAAGTGTGGGGATATTTTTCTTGCTAAAAACTCCCGAATTGAAAGTGCTGTGTGATGCTGTGTTTCAAATTTTTCTCAGCCCGTTTGTTCTGCAACCATCCAGACAGACGTTCAATCGGCGGTCTTGGCCATCACAGCTCGCACAACTTCCACATTTCGGTTGTTGATTGAGGACACTGGCCGTCCAGAATGGGGTTGTCTTCAACATTTTCCCGACTTTCATTGAAAGCTTTGTGCCATCTAAAAACCATATTTATCGATAGAGTGGCATCCCCATAAGCTTCGGTTAAATTATCAAATGTCTCGGTTGCAGATTTCTTGAGTTTCACACAAAACATACACCCATTCTTTTTTGCACAAATGCAACAATTTAAATAAAACATACCATTATTGAAAACGTAATGAGCTATTGAAGCACAGCCTTACACAAACAGCGGTAGCTCTGCATTAAGTGAACTGATAGAGTTGAAACAAGTTTGGTAGGTACCCAGGATGACTACCAACACGCCAATATATACAAATGTAATGTAGAGATGCCAATTGGTGAGAAAAAAATCAGTACACTTACTTTTGGGACACATCTCGTATATTAGCCTGCAGCGCACCGTTTTCAAGTAAGGGTTTTTGTTTTAATCTATAAAGTTATCGAAAACATGAATATAAATGTGAGTAGGTTAAGGGTTTTCTGGGAAAATATCTTCATTTTGTTCAACACCTGTAAAATCGGTGTGGTTTTGAAATTTAATCCTTAATTGTTGAGAGTATACAACATGCTTATGTTAATGTATTAGCTGTGGTATACGTATAGGCATGCCTGTCATGGCCAAAATACAAAAATGAAAAATACGGTATAATGGTGAAGATTGCTGTATAATAGATGTCAAGGCTTAATGAGTTATTCTTCGCATTCTAGCTTCTTCCCACATCGAATATTTAATTTTGCAATTTGTGCCACTTTCACTAATTTTATTTGTGCTCATTCTTGTATGTTAATGACACTCAGATTAATTCACAATGAATTTATTGAAATGTAGGTTCCACATAATCGTTTTCGCATTATCCCCATTCTGATTTTATTAATTAGTCTTATTACAGTACGGTAAGTTCTTTAAATTGATGGCCATAGTGGGATGATGGTAACCCGCCAGTTGTGATTCTAACTCGTTCGATGACACTACAACCATGACTAAAAAAGCAAAATAAGGAATGCCAATTAAAAACACAACGTACACTGTAATTTTTATATAGGTTGTCATATACATAGGACCCTTAAATGTGCGATATTCGAAATATTGAAACATAAAAGTTTTTGCACAGTGACACACAGCAAATATCACATTGAAAGGTGAATTTTTTTACCTGGATGTATAGGCCCTAAGTCAAAGATTAAAAAAATCATTTACTTTGAGTTGAAAAAAAATTCCTAAAATCCTTTAATTGTAGGCCTATACCTTATTTTAATTTTAGTTATTAATGCACAGTTCTTTGAAAAGGGCTTTGTTATTATCAGAGAAAGGAACTTCGGGTGCAACACCTTTTTTTATTAACACTTAAATTCATCCCGGAACACTGCCAATTAGTTGTACATAAATTTATAGACCGATACATGCAA
>JAQFYV010000672.1:0-10525 GCA_034695065.1 Choneiulus palmatus | reverse complement strand
ACCTGTTTCATTGGTAAGGTTGCACTCGGTGAAACTAGATGAAATTGTCAAATTTATGACGACTTCCGCACTGCACGCAACTGCTTCATAAAAACCAAAACAGCCGAATCAAACAAACCTTATATGACATGGCTTGACCACTTTTCACTTATGTGGAGCCATTGTATGGCCAGTCAGATGCAGGTCATTGAAATGTTTCAGCATGGGGCTGCTAGATTTATAAAAGGCAACTATTTATGGACTGCCAGTGTGACAGAGATGCTCAAATCTTTCATTGGGATACCTTACAGTCATTACAGGAAAACTTAAGCTTGGCTTCATTTGAGAAATTTAACTTTACTTGTGATTCAAACTAAATGCCAATATTTCTAAACCCAATTTTGGGGCACGAGGCCATCATGTTCATTAAGTCAAGTCATTCTTTTTGCGTTCAAGTAGACAATAGAATAATTTTCCTGAAGTTAGCTTATATTTCTCAGGAATTCAATTTAACAATGTTTTTAAAGTCTCATTAGGCAAAACTAGGTTTTTGAAGAATTAGTAGCATTTAATTTTCATCTCCTATTTATTGGGCTTACCCTACAGAGTAATGATTTGTTTTTATAGCCGAAGATATTATTACTGCTATACAAAACTTTCCTACGTTACGGGCCCTGAAGCTGGAAGGCAATACATTTGGTGTTGAAGCAGCTAAAGGCATTGGCAAAGCACTGGAATCACACCCAGAGCTAGAGGTTTCATTTTTGACTATTTAGCCTTAGTCGCAATTGAAAACCTGCATCAGTTTAAACGGAAGCATAATCTAGCTTAAAAAAGACTTGACTGTTAGTTTTATTTCAATATAGCGTGCATTATGGAAGGACATGTTCACTGGACGTGTAAAAACAGAAATTCCCAAGGCATTGGTATGGCAATTATTCTAATGTCCTTGGAATTACCAGTACAAAATATCAATGACATAACTTGCAAAAAAAATGTAAATACATTCTTAATAGATGTTCTTGGGTGGTGGGCTAATGTTGGCTGGCGCCCAGCTTAAAGAATTAGATCTGAGCGACAATGCATTTGGCCCTGTTGGTATTGATGCAGTCAGTGAACTTCTGAAAAGTCCCACATGCTACACCTTACAAGAACTGCGCTTGAATAACAATGGGCTGGGAATTAACGGTGGAAAGGTACGCAAATTTAGCATTGCAAAATTGTTAAAATAATTATGGATATAATAAGAGTAACTCTTTATAGCTATTGGCAAAGTCACTTCTTGCCCTGCATGAGATGAGCAACAACGATAATCGTCCGTTGCACCTGAAAACCTTTATTTGTGGTCGCAATAGATTGGAAAATTCTGGAGTGCAGGCTATTGCGGAAGTATTCAAAGTGAGTGCATCCCTCGTTCATATTATTCCATATGTCATGTTGAATTCCCAGTAAAAGATGCCCTGCACAAATACTGCAGTAATGAAGTTTTACTATATGATAACTAGTTTGTCACTTTCGAGGGAAAGGGTCATAACTGGCATTTTGCCACAAATGCAGTTTAATCCTATTCTAATTTCAGAATATTAGTATTGGAAGTTCTTAAGTGTATCTTGTATGTTTTACTATCATCTATTCAAATGTAATTTTCTCCAAACTAGTCAAACTGCAGTTAAGACCCTTTCCCTCTAAAAGCGACCATAACCTAAACCCACAAAAAATAGTGATAAGAGGTTTTGGTAAGATGATACTTAATAAATTTGTCTTCCATTTAATTAGACCATTAAGACGTTGGAAGAAGTTCAAATGCCACAGAATTCTGTTTTCTATGAGGGAATTGAATCTTTGGCCAATGGACTACAACATAACTCCAATCTCACTCACCTCAATTTAAATGACAACATTTTTACCGAGAAGGGAGCGAAAGCCATGGCCACAGTACGCCATCATTTTTAAATATAAAATACAATTGGAACAATAATCTGCCAAATTTAATTTGTTATGAAACTTTGTAACTTTTAATATGTTCTTAATTTTAGGTTTTACCCAAGTTGCAAAATTTGGAAATTATTAACTTTGGAGATTGCTTGCTCAAATCAGAAGGAGCACAAGTAATTGCAAATTCACTTAAAGATGGTCACTTAAAGTTGAAGGTACTTTAAAAAAATCTTTGCATTTTAGATGTGATATGATTGTAGAAATTCCCTTTTTGATGCAAATTAGGAATTGCACCTCGGTTACAATGAAATAAATCAAGATGCAGCCATTATTATAGTCAAGGCACTGAAAAATAAATCTAACCTTCTAAAGCTGGATTTAAATGGTTGGTGCAAAGAAATAAGTATAATCCTTTGTAAGATGGTCTCACGGTTGCTAGCAAAACTAAATTAAAGTTAAATAAATGTTTAGGAAATCAACTGGGTGGAGAAGGTTGCATTGATGTCAAGAATTTACTATCAGAAATGGAGAAAGCAGATGCTTTGGGATCCTTGAGGTACTTGACATTCCCCATGTCACATAAAGAAATTAATTTTTTTCAGTTTCTATTTTTAATTATTACTGTAATAATTTAGTGAGGATGAAGGCGATGATGATGATGGTGATACAAAGGACGATTACGAGGATGAGGAGAATGAAGAAGAAGAAGAAGACATCGAAGGAGAAGATGATGATGAAAAAGAAAACGTGGATGTGAACAGACAAGGAAATACCGAGAACAAGAAAAATGCAGAAACTAAAACAGAAAACAATACAGTAATTCCCGAAAAGGTAGGAAGATTTTTCGAGGTTGTAGTTCATTTCATCGTCAGGAGCACAATTGTGGTAGAGAAATGTACAGTTTACATACTGGGTGGGAAAACTGTCAAATTCTTTGCATTAATACTTGTCGATTTTAAAAGAAATGTAATCTTTTTGACTGGAGAAATTGCCTAAATAAAATTAGCCACAGTTTTAAGTCGAGCGTGTTTAATTTTTACAGATTCTGCAAGACGAAAATTGTATCCTCGATAAACTCCAGTCCTTGACCCTGAACAGCCCAGACAGCGCTTAATTCTACATTAGTTCCCACGATTAATTGTTTATTTAATTTGTTCATATAACAAAATTCTTGTTCAGTATTACACATTTCAAAAATTCATTTGAATTCTCATTTTGTAAGCTTTTTAATAAAAATATTCATTGGAAATTTTCGATCGAGAATTATTTACGGGCAATATGAACGGAATGCTTACATTACAAATATGTTGGGGGAAAGCTTTCAGAATGTCCAATAATAACACTGTCAACTGTGCATTTCTAAAAAAGCTATTATACAGTACCTTTTTATATAAGTATATTTTGTAAAAGGACGTTTTAAAACTTGTATTTATAGTCTACACCTTCCGAATTTTTAAATGCTCCATCTCCGAGTAGATTACTTGGACTGGGAAACGATCGTGCTTCAGCTCTGTTGGATGAAGCAACCAAGGTATAGATTTTTCAATTATTTGTGAATGTGCAAAATATGTGAGCTTTCTCTGATAGCCAAAATGCAGATTTTCTTAAAAGATACTAGTGCCACTCATATGATACTTGGCACTGTAGTAGAGCTCAGGTGTTGCCACAAATATAACCAAGTCTCAAAACACATGAAGCATGATTGACCAAAAAAATGTCTATGGTTGCATTTCCATTGATTGTTGGTTCCATATTCCCAAGCCAAGTATCAAAATAGCACAATTATGATTAGTCCAAAAATGTTTATTGCTTTTTAATGTAAGATTTATGCTCATATAAAAGAGCTGCCACATGGCACAAGATCCCCTTTGGCATATTCGCTACAACACATTACGTAATAAAACGTAAAAATTAATTTTTTCCTTTTCTTATTTCATTAAAAAAGTAGTTGCCAGGTATAAATTTGTATTTCACTATAAATTATTAGTCTGGTCTGCCAGCAAAAACACATTGAATCTTTGATTTTGTCTATCAAATATTAAAATCTTTCATCTATTAACTTATACTGTGTTTTTAAGCCCATATTCTTAAGTTGTGTATGAAGTGGGAATTGTATGACCTCACTTGTTGAAAACGGGAAAATTCATTTGCCAGTTTTCATTACTTAATTGCCCATTTTATTTTTCTTGTGCTTTATCTAGGATCCTAGAGGAGAGGAAAAATATATCGACACATTTATAAAGGCAAGGTTAATTATCAATCAACCTTATTATTAAATGAGACTGCCTCGATGTAAAGTCGCATTTTTTTTATAGGTGGCATCGGCCGTTAATCCTAACAATGAAGTTCTTAAGCAAGCTGCATATGAATGTGCAGGTTAGTTTTGCACAAATTCCTATGCAAATAAATATACATTTATTTGGGAGAAAACTGATGTTATCTATTACAGATTCTTTGCTGTCCAAAGGCTTTCAGGAATCTGAAGAATCTGGGGCTGCATCCACTTTTGCAAATACATTTTTAGTATATTTGGGCCTAATCAAGGTAATAAGGCAAATGAACATATTTTCAGTTTATGTAATGATCTAATAAAGGGTGTGTCCAACCTGAGGGCTGCATCTGTATGTTTCCCTGAGTCACATAACTGGAAAAAATACTTGATCAGAACCTGCTATAGAGGCACTGGTATTGAAAACACAAGCTTAGTGTTCAGATAAAAACGTTAAGTTTATAGTTTTTATAATTCAGGATTCATGCTGAGTTCTATAAGTTTAATTTCCTATCTATCTGCCCATAAACTTAATCCTGACCAAATTAAAATTCCTTTCACTGAAAAAAAATCTTACCCTGAGATTTTAATTAATTATAAATAACAACTAGCATCATTTTGCAGATTTAATGTTAATGTCAATGAGTTATTACACTTGGAATGGACAATCAGGGTGCTTCCTGGTTTAGAATTTTTTTTATATTTAAAAATGTGCTTCAATATTAAAGCCATTAAGAATGGCAAATCATTTTCAACCAGAGGGAATTACTTGACTCTTAAAACGGGCCCCAATAAAACAACCTCATTGTTTAATACTGTTTTAAATTGGACATGATATTAAATATTCCTGCTTTTCTGGGTCACTCTACGAATTTCCTTTCATAAAAGTATACATTTCCATAGCCTTCTATATTATACATGGCCCAACCTAATGCTTTAGTAGCGCGAGACAAGTAGATGGTGCTTTACAAAGGGTTATATCATAGAACATCGTATCGTTTGTACGAAGTAGTATATCGCCAAATATCGATACACAAATACAATGCAGTTCAATCGATATATAACCGACGTTCAAGCGTCATCTACGATGCCTCACGCCCATCCGTTGAAAAAATAACATATAGTTAGGCCATGTGTAATATAGAAGGCTATGACGTTGTATTATACATACTAAATGGTAATATGAGTTACGCTGCAGTCATAATTAAATACTGAATTTCATATGCAGACCTTGATAAAGTTTTTTTGGGTGATGCGGTCCATATGATCCAACAAAAGGTTGGACACTCCTTCTCTAATATAATAAAAACTTATAATCAACTGAGCAGTAAATGATGTGTATAATTTAAGAGCGAAGATAAGCGTGTTAAACCACCAGCCGACCTATCTGGTGCCTTGACAGTTCTTGAACATGCCGTTCGCCAGCCTTATTTTTCCAGACTCACAAAAGAAATACTTCAGGTATTTCTGTCCAGGTAAGTCGGCATTTTGGGCAAACTGTTACGGTCACTTCTTTGCAAGAAATAATCACTTAACAATTTTCATTTTAGATTTCACGAAGCGGTCGAGCACACGGGAGAAATAAAACATCGTTTAATGCAAACCTTGTATCAATATTAATATTGCTATAAGTATTAAATTGAATTGTAAATTACTAATTTTTTCCTGATGACTGCCTAACAATAGGGGGAAGTTGTGAATTTTAAAAAATTTGGAAGTGTCTTAATAAATATGGAGGAAAATACTTGACTGAAAATTACTATACTTTAATTATTCCAGTGATAAAACATTCACATACCAGCATCTTCACTTTGAAAATCAGGCATATCGCTTTCGCTATCTTCTTCATCCGGGGTTTTCCTCTTTTTTAGCTGTCCTAGTGATATGATATATTGCAACGAATACTTATTGTGGTCACATCTGCAAGAAAGTGAAATTAATCATCGAAAACTATTTACATTTCTCATTTTTTTGTGCACAAATTATACTCGATTGCAGGCTAAGATGGTGAACAGTCAGCGCCCTCGTTTGAGCCTTCGTTAAATTAAATTGATTTGATGAGTTTCGTAATGTTTGTGTGCACCAAATGAAAAACTAGTCCCCTTTAAAAAATGGCAGCCTTCTTCGCAACTGGCGTGACAACAATAATACCAAATTTAAACCTTGGCCCATTGGTCTTGAAAAATTAAACGGACATTAAGAAAACTTGTCTCAATTTCATGTCTAAAGACTAGGAAATTTAATGTGACCTTCCAATTGATGCCAGCTTAGTGTGTTATCACGGTTCATATTGACCTGGAAAGTCTGGTAAGAGGAATTTGTTCGGGAAAAGTCAGGGAAATTCTAAAATCAGGATAAAGTCAAGTAAATTTTAATAAGTCAATTTTATGTCATTTAAAATTTAATGCAGTATCCCTATGCAGTACCTTGTGTTCACTTTTCAATTTCAGGGGAACCCAATTATAATTTCAGTATGAACCTTGGTTAGCAGCAGCTGCCATTTTGTAAGGCGGATTAATTTGAAGGTTTCACTTATGCAAAAGATGCTCATCTGAGGGCGCAAAATCTCACCTTGTTAGCCTTCAAACGAATATACACTAGTTGCTTACATTTTCTCAAGACTATGTTGCTTGTGATACAGTATTCGTTGTAAGTTATGCAACGTAGAGAGAACGTTCATGGATCGATTTTTTAGATTTTGACCATGAGTCATTAACAATGTCTTCACCCAAAGCAAGCAAAATTCCAGGTGATTGGAAGATTCAAGTTGATCAGCCACAAATTCTATTAAGCGTTCCACGAAGTGGTCCGAGAGGAATGTCACGATTAATTCCACTACAAGAGACGTTATAATCACCAAATAATCCTGTTATTTTATGCAAGATAAAAGGTTCACTTACCATCTTCGGGTTTAATGCTTTCAAATACTTCGACCATTAGTTTTCGCTCATTCAATTTTAGAGCCATCATAAGAGCTTTTGAGAATTCTTTCTTGCCTAGAGTTTTGCGTATATTGGAAACTGTTATTTCACTTTCCAATTCCAAAGGGTCGAATACCAAATTGTGATCTAACGAATAGACCAGCAATCCCTCTGTAGTAGCGGCTGCCCACGAGCGTCCTGTGGTTACAAATGTAAAAAAAATTTTCAAGACTAATGCAGGGTTCATACTGAAATTTATAATTGGGCATCCCTGACATTCCCTGACCATAAGCTCAATTTTCCCTGACATTTAAATGAATTATGGAATTTATTGCAAAGAATGAATTTAAATAAAAAATGATAAACAGCAGTTTTTTGTTCGCAGATTTAATGCTAATGACAATTAAATATTGCTTTCTTGGAAAGTGATTACAAGGTATTGCACAGGGGCACTGCATTAAATTTCCCATAACCTACACATTGACTTATTAAATTTCCCAGACTTTTAATTATATTTTGAAAATTTCCCTGACTTTCCTTAGCCAAATTCCTCTTCCCTGACTTTCCAGGTTAGTATGAACCCTGTCAAGATTCATTTTGAAGAAAGAATTTCAACACACTCACCAGTAGGTGAGAATCTAACGCATGTTACTTGTACTTCTGGCTTAAATGAACGTGCAGCCATGTCACCATGCTTTACTCCAGGTAATGGAATTTTAACTAGTTTGCCATCGTCCGGATCACGTTCTTCCACTAAAGCCATATTGCCAAACTCAGTCATTTTTCGGCGATTGCAGATTTCCTGTGAAATGGGTTTTAAGAAATCCATTTAGCCCTTTTTGGTGACTAATATAAAGTACCTTGAGATTCAATATTAACTTACATCCATGCCATCAAACGAACGATTCTGGGATACTTCAAATTTCTTCAAAAGTATTTGTTCTCTGACGTGATAGATGCATATATTCTTCGAATGTCCAGCAGCTAATATGCACTCTCCATCTGCAGTGTAGCACAGTGAAGTAAAAGCCCTATAAAGTAAATTACAAACTATTAAATAAAGTTACATTTGTATGGTCATTATACCACCCCAAAAACATGCTTTATATGCAAAACGTTTTTGTTATATTTGTGTGCAGGCTGACATGTGAAATTTTAGTGCCACTAGTAAACCTTCATTACATGAGAGAAATTTTGAATCAGTGTGTCTAAGCTGCAAAAGTAGTCCATGCAGAGCATAGTTTGTATTTAAAGGGGTAGTGAACCCTATGAAAAAAATCGATTTTAAACGAAAGGGTATAGGATAAAAACGTACTTACCAGTTAGAAATTCAGTAAATTGTTCCAAAATATTTAAATAATTAGAAATTAAACTTGCCTTTAATGCAATACATTTGAAATTGCACATGTCAACATTCTAAATCCCGGTTCATCACGCAAATGCCACGGTAGCAGGAAATGACGAAATGGAGCCTTTTTAACAGACGGAAATGTGATTGTGCTCCCCTTGCGCATGCGCAAGAAATGAGAAAAAATTCGACGTTGAAGCACCAAAGATCGCCGTTTTCGGTTTGAAAAATGCGGTGAAACGTTTCTGGGGCTTCACAAACTCAAAGGTAATGTAAATTAACATTATATATATTATATTCTAGCAGTTATAATATCTTTTTTCTTAAATTATGGCCCCAGAATCACTCGCAAAATATCCTTTGCAACGAGTGCTACGTGAGCATGCTTATGAAATGAAGCATTGCATTGTGGGAAGGTAAATGCTTTTTGGAAGGATCTTTGACATTTACCATGATTACAGGTCTCGTTTTCCATAAATTATACTTTTAAGTTATTTTCTAGAAAATAGTGGTAAAAAAGCAGCTGGTATATGTGTAAGTAAGTTTTTTTTAGGCATCCCTTTCGTTTGAGATCAACTTGTTTTTAGGGTACACTACCCCTTTAATTTTTTTTTAATCATAACACATGGTTGTGAAATTTTGGGAATAGGCTTAGTATTTTCTTAATGAATAGGCCTACTCTTGAAACAAAAAAAAATTGTCTAGGGTGGTCTAACCAGTAAAGTGAGGATTGTGGTTTTACCCACAGTCCTATTGATACAGGGTTCAATCATAGAAAACAACGATTTGAAAATGCGGCAGATGAATTTGGTAACTTTGTGATCTCTAGCTAGAGTGCATGCAAAAACATCCCTATTTTAAGTTGTCCGCTAGTGTAGATACCCTTTATCGGGAAGTGACGTCTATCCATCTATGGTTAACCTTCAGACGTTCCGTCAGCATGGTCCGCGTCATCATCGATGACGTGGCAGGGATGGGAAGGAGGGGATGAGGAATGCGGTCGTGGTCGACTTTTAGGAGTAACATCACCGATTCTATCACGTTGATTTCGAGATTAAACGTGATTACGGTTGTTGGCAGTCGAATTTTTAAATGCTTAGCATTAAACTCTACTTTCATTTTTTATTGAAGTACATGTAATAGATTTCAGCAGAACGTAGTTGCTTAAATAAGCCCATTTCAGGCTATGTAGATAATGTTTATTTTTATTAAAGAAAAATGCTAATGTCCTGGTTAAGAGCTCGGCAAGCATTAAAAAAATGCATTCACTTTTATGCGCACTTTTATTAAATAAAATTAGCATGAGAGTGGCGCAAGATTAGGGTATTTTTCAGTTTTGCATTTTTTTCCCCACTTTGCTTTAATGAAATAATTGAGGGAAGATCAAGATTGATGGGAATATGTTGCACATAAGCTGCTATGTGAAGAATAGAGGCTGAAAAAGGCGAGAATTATAACACCGAAATTACGTGTAAACATAATTAAGAAACAAGAAAGGGGGAAATTATATGTAGGCTCATGCATGCATAAATTTCTAGATTAATATCTAATCTGAAATTACTGTGTATACTACGTAGTATAAAGTGTTTTGTTTCTCACTTTCCTGCATTTGTTAATTTTTCGTGTATGATAGAGGGGCTTTGACGTATATAATCTTATACTGAAAATGGATATGATAAGATATACTGCATGCTCATCTCTTCTTGGCCATAATTGTGTATTATCATGCATCATGTCAGAAGCTGAATGTAATTAAGAGAGCTGCATGGAGTTGAACCATAAATGTTATAGGTGAGGGAATTGTATGTAGGCTGGATTTTATGAAAATATAGGCTTACTGTAATCTTGAAGTGAAAATACCACATGGAAAAATATGTCGAAGGGTGGGCCTCACTTTATGGTAAGTTATGGCCCCATATAGTAAGCCTACCAATAATAGGCTATTCAATTCAATTCAATTAATTACCCTACAGTCAGCAAGTGAATGCCATTTGGAAGGGGGGTGATCCTAATATCAGGAGAATTCTCCCACGTCAGTTTAGACTAAACAACATTGTTAAACTAAATTTCTAA
>JAQFYV010000671.1:0-10526 GCA_034695065.1 Choneiulus palmatus | reverse complement strand
GAACGAGCCCTTAGAACATCCATTGTAATCTGAATGTGCAATGCACAACATTTTGAAACAAACCAACGTGAGCTCTTTCTTCATTTGAATGTGCGGGTAGATGACTTCAGCAACAGTTTCAATTCAATTTTTTTTTTTTTTTTTTTTTTTAGAAAATAACTGCACTTCTTGATTGCTTAATAATTTGTGCCAAAATCAACATGCTACATTACCAGCAAACCTTCGAGCTTAGGTTAACTACAAATTATCTATACCAAGCAAATTAAAGCATCTGTCAATAGCATACAAATATATAGCTGTAAATAAAAGCACTCAAACATTCTTTAGATTAGTATGGCATAGGCCTACCAAAAAACACTCACTCGGATGGAAAAAGATGTATTTCTTCAATCTTTCCTAAGAATCCAAACAACGTGTTCATATGCTCCTTAGTTGCCTGAGGAGCTATATTTGTGATTTGCACAATTTTTGTGATCATGGTGAATCTCTCTATCTATAAATTAATTTACGAAATACAAAGAGAAAAAAGCGCGGCCATCACAAAAACAAAAACCAAATTAAAAAATTCAAAATGGCGACGTTCTATTCCGCCGGCAAACTACTTCCGTTTCCGGTCATCCTTCGAATGTGAGAATTCCAAAAACTGAGACGTGAATGTTCGCTTTAAGGCCCAAATTCCAGCTTTAAAATTTTCATATTTCAGGGGGAACGTAGATAATTATATCTAGTAAGTATTCAATATGTTTTAATTCGTGTTACAATGTTCATTTTGAATGAATACATGTTCCAAAATGTGGTTTTGCAAACCCCACATCATGGCACTAATGGACGTGTTTCAAATATGTGTTAATTCATTCCAATTTCCAAATAAAATACTAGATTTTAGAAATGAATGAATAAATCTAAAAGTCCATGTACATTAGTGTAGTAATGAACGTATAAATACATTTTGAACTAATTAAACCTAGCATATTCCTGAAGTCAGAATTAGGAGTTGGTTGTTAGGCTTAACAATCTTAATTATAATGAACTGGTAAACAAAGCCAGAGTTCATTCCTCTTAAATTAATTTTTGGCTTTACACAATGCATATTTCTTCAAAATATATTTACAGTCATGCATATAGGCTTACTGTAATTCCCTTTACAATTTCTGTAATGCAATGTAATTTCAGTTTCCATGTATATTTGCAATAAGTGTGGTTATATTTATCTTTCTAGGATATACAGTATTAGCTCTACAACTCAGTAGAAATGACAGATGTAAAAAGGCTAGTGTACTCAATTATTCAGTTCCTGGGCGATCAATTACAGACCGGGTCACTAAGTGCTGATGCAGCCGAAAGTCTGGAAGGTACGTTACCTATAACCAAATTGTGAAAAAATTAATAATCACAGTATAAACATTCAGGGTTCTTAGAGTTTATACACCTTATGCATTGGCATGACTCAACATTAGCAACGACGCCATCTTGGGGGGTACGCTGGCATAGCAACATATCTATTACATTGACCTACCTACCAATATGGCGGTTTAAAACGGGAATGTGGGAAGGAAACGTCACATGCATAAGGATTTGTTATATAATGGTAATTGGAAGGTAGTTTTGTGGTTTCACTTGCGGAAATCGCCCATAAATTTTGAACCCGTTGACGGAAGTTTCAGAAATCCCCCAGAAAATGACATGTAATGGTTAAGAGTCCAATTTATGTAGTTAATAACTCGACTCACGCTATCTATATAGTTATCGATGGTTAACGGTCAGACATTCCATCTGCATGGCCCACGCCAAAGATGAGTGCGGTTGTGGCAGACTTTAGTGGTACTGCCCCGGCATTCGCCAGGAGTGACTATGGAAAACCACGAAAAGCGCAATCGAGGCAGCCGACCTGGGAATTGAATCTAGGTCTCCTGAGTGCAAGGCAGGAGTACTAGTTAACCACTGACCGAGCAAGGTTTGCACAGTGGTAACACCACTTGTAATCGGGAGATCTTGGGTTCCATTCCCAATGTCGGCTATCCTGCTGTTGGTTTTGGCAGTTTTCCAACAGTGTTTCCAGGCGAAAGCTGGGATAGTACCCACACAAATCGGCTGCCACCGTCCCTCCTTCCTCTCTTTCTATAAGGGCTGTGAGCAGACTACGCCTGAGCGTCGATGACAACGTACTGGCCACATATAGCCTTAGTTGCTTTGGGCCATTAAATTAAACACCACCACCATCACAAAGCTGATATTGTAATCGAGCAGCTATGCAAAAGTAAATTAGCAGTACCTTACACAATGCAATTGGCAGCGCTAAAAGAAATTGGCAGTGCAGATACAATTGGCAATGCAAAACGACTTCGGTACAAATTTAACGATAATAACGGAAATTAATATAAAAGTAATATTGTGCGTTCGTCATAGCCATACTTATTCAGCCACAAGTAAGTACCTTGCCAACCAAAATAATTAAAAAAGTTTGCATTGTGTGGCGGGAATTTGTTATAATCAAGTTTGTTTTAATGATGTTTTATTGTATAGGGAATAGACTGATTGATACAATGCATTGTTTATGCATAAAAAGGCTCACCAGAGAGCGTTGTCAGATCGCAATGTAAAGAGATGGTTACACCGACCGGTGGGGAAATTTACAACTACATGTAGAAATATTTAATAATTCTGTCAATCAAGGTGGAGTTTCTTTCATTTGCACCAACGGCGTGAAGGAATTTATCCCACTTAAGGCACCATGACAGTGTGCTTTGATTACCACCTACATTTCGTTTACAGTGCCAATTGTAAGGTTATACAGGGATTGCATTTTTAATGCCACCAGGGTGTAAACAAGAGCATGTGAAATGGCTTTTGGCGGGAAATTAAGAGGGCTCTGTTTGACTAATTCGAAATAAATGAATAAAAACTCTCCAGGAGGCGCCAAACTTTCATTATGTTAGCATGTAACAGAGTATAAAACAATTGATGTAAATAAGGGCCATTGACGTATTTATGGCATAATTATTTTGTAAAAGTTGATTCATGCCCCATTTGTAATACTTAAAGGGGAATGGTACCCTAAACAAGAATTGAGATTAAACGTTAGGATATGCAAAAAATAATAAACTTACCGCAAAAAATGCAAATAGGTTTCGCATAAATCTTTTGTGAAGTAACGATTCAACTTGCATGTAATGCGAAAATTTTTAAAAAGAACGATAAAAAACGGGAATCTCGAAATAGCTCGCAGTCTGCTGCATTTTAGTACGTCACAGATTTTCCTTCCCCAATATGCAAATTATATTCCGTGTTCACCCGAGTGTAAACGAGGCCACACAAATGGGAGATCAACCGAAACCAACAGGTTGAACGAGGGCACACGAGCAAAAACGAAACGACATTTCAATGACGTCACGACACTTTTGCATGAATTACGGGCAACGTATTTTTTTGCATTATTTTTATTTGTTTTTACATAAACTAGACGGAATATAGTTGCCAAAATTTGGGGAATTAGATTTTTTAGTGTCCTCTTTTAAATGAATGTAACTTTTGTTGAGGGTAGGCCTACCATTCCCCTTTAAAGCATAAATAAAAAAACAAAATGGCGTCCAAACAGTGGTGAATTGTAAAGGTAGCTATATATGACTGCTGCTTTAAATATTTTAAACTGTTCATCAATTTTGAATTACAATTTTGGATTTACATATGACAGGGTTCCCACTAATTTTTAGCAATTGATTTCCCTGACTTTTCCCTGACCATTTTTATAAAATACTGCATGTAGCAACATACTGCAGCAAAAAACAGTCCCATTGAATGCTTCTATTTCGTCAACTTAAAAGAGTGCAGACTGATTTTCAGCTCCTACTATTTCAGCAGTTTCCTTAATTTTTTGAAGTTTCAAAACGTGAACTTTTTTATTTAGCTACTTCACTGACTTTCCCTGACCATTTCTAAATTGCCTGACTTTCCAGGTGAGTGGGAACTCTTGTATGACTTTTCTTCCAAATCTGCTGAACTCATATACATGTACCTTATACAGTTTTCGAGCTTGTGTATGAATGTATAAAATTTGCAGGTATACTATAACTATAATTTAGATTTTAATTAATTTCTTGTAAAGAAGACAATTTTACTCCTTTTCAACTGTAATCAAGCTTGTAAAAAATCTTTAAATTTATGAATAATTCTTACGGCCATACTGACCAATCAGGATTAAATTTGAAGTCGTGGTTAGACCATTGGAAATACATTATCTATCTAACCTCAAGTTTAAAGACAATTAAGGTTGCATGGTGAATGCAGCTGTTAAACAAACAGCCAAAAGACGAATGACGAATAGTCGTATGAAAGAAAATTTATAGATCTAAATTCGTGAATTATTATCATTAAAACCATTCTATACAATGGTAAAATATATGGGACAATAAAAACTAAATAATATTAGCATGTGAAACAATACTTAATCTACGTCAACAATCTGATATACAAGGCAGGAAACACAGAAACCTGTCATTAGTTGCTATCACAAAAAGTTGTTTTTATCCTAATTTTATATAGTAATTGTAGTCTCAACATGCCATTATTTCCCTGACTGTTTAACATTATATTCGAATATAGACTATATGCATCATGGTGTTAATGTTAACTAAAAATTCCAAGTTTACTTTGTTCTTTCAAACTTTTTTTATGAAATCAAGATATTTAATTCAAATGCAACAAGGGGCATGGTTAAACATTTTTAAACTGTCTAAATTGGCCACATTTTCTTAGCATGTAATTAATAACTTACTACTAGCAAATGGCAATTACTTAAAATTGCTGATGATATCCTGTCAGCATCCTGCAAAATTAACAATTGTATTTTCTAGATTTTGGGTGGTTCCCCTGTATAACAGTCAATATATACAGTAAATATAACAGTCAATTAACTAATTTGAGCGATTTATATGCAGAAATGTTTTTTCTTACAAATATATATAGAAAATATGTGAATTTCTGAAGAATTAATTGAGCTGTGAAGAAAACTTTTTGAATGTTAATTTTCTGCAAAATTCTGCAGGAAATTCCTCCTTGCATAGCGACTTCAAATTGAGCTGTTTCCGATTAATAGAATCATTCCTCCTTAGTAAATTACAATAAGTATAGTAATATAGTAACTTATATATATCATACATGTACAAAATACACAAAATCAATGATAAACTGTTTAAATTAATAAAATGAATAAGTTTTAGACCATCTTTGTATATTTGGTATATATTGTAATTTTTACTGTAACATGAGCACATGCAAGCCAAGTGCCAAGAAAATAAAAGAAATGAAAAATCAGAGTAAGTTCTGGTAAATATGTCGTTATAGTTACACAAGTATCGTCTGTCATCCAACAATCTTAAGTTTGTTATTTTCTGTCTCTGTCAGCTGTGACATTTGCAGCAGTGCAGAGGGAACGAATATCATGACATCATTTGAAAATAATTTCAGGCAATGCATTCACCTTTGTACCAATAAAAACAGGCATTTTGTCAACATCAGGCTTAACTTGGTAAATAAAAACTAAAAGGACCACCCAGAATGTAGTGACAAGTGACAAGAAGAATTGCCAGGATGAAATGTCAGCGAAATCTATTTCTTACATTTCTTATTTTTACATCAAACGATTTGATTTGGAAGCACCAACAGATGGCGTTAGAAGGCAATTAAGTCACAGTGCAAGGCTATATTTGCAATCTTGTATTTGCACAAAATTAAGTCTATGATTTAACCCTAAATATCACAGACTAACAAAGGCAAATGTACCTATATGTTTCAATGCTAATTTTTTTTTTTTTGCTAGATGTAACTTTAAATGCTATAACAAACGTAATTTTATTTTAACACTGCAATTTATATGTCGGAAAATTCCGATGCAGCCAATAAATTATTTCCTATCCTCGAAGCTGCCCAAACATTCAACTTATCGAGAAATATTAGAAACGGATACCAATAAATACTTCAAAAGTGATCGCCCCAATTAAAATTTGCATATAAATACACTTTGAAGTCAGTGCCTTAAGCTATTACTAAATTCAAATTTAGGTCGGTATAAATATCTCAAGCCTTATATAACAACAAAACAACAACAAAAAATTTTGGGTTAACTCATCTCATAACACAGACATGTGGTTGACCACAGTTTTTAATGCAGCCCTTAAAGACTTTTAAAACATTTTTTTTTTCATTTCATTTTCATAAAATTAAGATGAAAGTTAACTTCATTTAAATAAAAAAGTAAAGGAGGGCATTATAATATTAAGCCTGTTTCATTAGGCTACATTGGGTATATCAATGTATACTTTTTTTTACAAACGTTTTGTAATTCTTTACTCTATAATCTCAAACCAACTACCCCACTTAACCCCACCAACTGTACAACTTCGAACTATGAAAATTATTTGGGAAAAAAAAAACAGTACAACACCAAAAATGTGCCAATCATAGGGTCACGTTGGTTAGGACCAGCATCCGGTACCAATGACGTCACACTTTTCAGGTGCAGACGAATAGAACAAATTATTATGAACCGTGTTCAAGAGCTGTTGAAGGATTTTGAGAAACAATTTGAAAAATTATGCATTACTTTCCCGAAAATAATGCATTATTATTATGCAATCTGCAACCAATTAACGAGAACTTTTTGAATGTTAAGCAAGAAACAAAGCCTTCCAACAGATAAATAAATCAAATATTAAGTTATATTTCAAAAAGTAAAAATTTGTCTCTAACAATATGAAAAATTAAGTTGTTGACAAAAAGTCTGGAGAAAATGTGATGCAGTAAAATAGATATATACGCTCGTACATATAGATCTAATTTTCTTCCTTGGCTCGAACTCTCGTTATGTTCGGTTAAAAAAAATGGCTGCTCACTCGACAGTCTTATATATAGTCAGTTAAAGGCAATACGTTCCACAGCACCATCTTGACATTTGACTAATTAATGAATGTCATGTGAGGAATATCATCAATTATTAACATTTATGCAGCAAAAGGCAAGAGATGCAGACGTAATTGCATTTTGGGACAATCATTACTCAAGCAAGGGCTGCAACGAGGACAATATGTCGTATTATGAATGCACACATGTGGCAACACACAAAACCATTGATGAGCTTGTCAATTCCAATGTCAGTATTTATGGAAGGAACTCATCTCGGAAGTCCCACATGCAGAATTCTATTTTGAACATTAACGTTTTATTAACAGTTAGGACTGGGGAAGTATATAGCATACACTTGAATATATACATACACTAGAATTTGGGAGGCTTAACACCCCCTTCCAAATGCGTATTTTCTTCCCCTTTTTTGATATCATGTAGGGCAATCGAGGAGTATATATATAAATAATTCTGACTGAATTTGAAATTATTTTCATACAAATCATTGTTTTTGTAATGAAAATATTATAACCACTGAGGCATAAATGTCAAAAACCCAGTTCAGCAAGTTAAGGAATTAACTAGAAAGTAACCAATGCACGTCGTCTTTCACAAGACAACTATACTTCTAACCAATAAAATAATATGGGTCTAATGAGAATTTTTTGATTGGTCCATTAAATTTCAGGTTCACTCTTGTTCATCAGGGTATAGCCACATGGAACAATAAAACAGTATAACAAAACTTATGAAAAATCTCTTTTCAACATTGTTTCACTAATACAATACATTCAGTCCTCAGATCTTGGGATTTCAACAAAAATTCCCCTGACTTTTCTTAACTTAAAATTATTTGCATGAGATTCTTAAAAAATTATCTGCTTTGTTGCCATAGTGAAAGTATTTTAATTATTTTGCCCTGCTTTTGGGCAAATGCAATGACTTGCTGATACATGTGTTAATATGGCATGATTCAAATTTCAACAAATTGGTTTTATTATTTTATTTATTATACAATGACCAAATCTTACCCTGGAAAATGAAAAAGACTAAGTGTTATTAGAAAGTCCATTACTTTCAATGGACTTGTTAACAACACTTAAGTCTCATTCATTTTCCAGGGTGCAAAATGTTATCTACATACTTTTGGCATCATGCAAGAGAGCAACTGGATTCCGCATACAAACTTTTTAGAGTAAATTGACAATAAAACTTTGGTAAATGATATTGAAAATGGTAGAGGTTTACTTCATTTTTATTGAAGTGGTGTATTTTATTATGGAAATGGTATGAAAACATCATTTTACTATACTCCTTTCAAAGTCCGCAGTGTATATATACAGCAAAATTTTCACACAATTGAGCACTAGCAGACTCTCAAAAATGTCTTTTATCATTAATTCCCAGGATGAATTGTGAACACAAGTGTGCTCCATTACTCAAAATCATCCACTATGTGTCCTCAATAAACCATCGTGAATGGGGAAACCAAAAAGACAAAGATGGATTCAAATGCAAACTTGCATGGCGTGTCATCACTTGCAAAATGAATTTGAGAGATGCATACAAATTCCCTACTTCATCAAATGAACCTCTAGTTCAGTGAATTGGGAATGAATTTCAAGTATCCGTACTCATGTCGTCTTCACGAACAATACTGATTGACTAAAGTCTCTTGGTTTTATTTTTTTTCTGCGACATGAGTGAGTAAATAAGTCTGAGGGTATTGAGCTAGGGTATACTGCAAATGCACAGGCTTTCAATATTTGTTGTATTTTTTCCTCCTTTACCCATTGGGCATTTTCAATTTCAAAAATAGAAATTTTTCAAAAAAAAAATGTTCAGTATGTGTGTCTCTCGACTCCCTAATGGATTTCCAGAAATGACGATTTCTTGAAAGATATACAAATTGGTCGCTGCATGATGTCTATACATATTTCAACTTTTTTTTTATTCAATATAAGCTTTCATCTCGCACGTGTGAATGCCATCTATTTCCGAATAATCCCTTAAAGTCATATATCTATAAGTTTGATGTACGTGCCATTTCAGCACATTCAGTGAATTTAAAAAAAAAAGATTTTAAGAATCTTAAAAAACTTTACAGAAAACTCGACTTACAAAATTTGAAATTGCTTCATCAATAACACCGAAATAATAAAAATAACAGAGTTCTTATTTTTAGTTATTGCTGCTAATAGTTTACTAGGCCTAGTTATAATTAAAATACATGATGAATATATTTTAGCCCATGGATATAACTATTAGCTGTTATCACCAAGTCTAATTGTCTGACATAAGTATGGCCCATGCATGTTAAGGCTACAGGTAATGGTTATCCTCAATAGGTCTGTTTACATAATTAGGATTAGTAAATTATTAGAAGCAATTTCAAAAATTATAACAATGCATGCTAGCCATTTATTTCCTAGAATCTTTCAATCTAGAAAATCCAATTTAACTTTTGTTTTCCTTTTAATTTCTAAAATACTGAAAAACAAGCAGTTCAAATAGTTATATATAAAGTTTTTAATGTTAATTACTTTCATGCTAGCATTTGCTACTGTTTCATTGTACGTGGACCCAGAATAGCATTTAACTATGACAGCTGATGGCTGATAGCTATAGGCCTAAAACCTAAAAAAAAATAATGTAACCTATATATTCGTCTAGCAAAATATTCTATAAAGCGCATTAAAATCTTGCAGTTATTTACAGACAAATGACCACTTTTCTATATAAAATGTCAGAAAATAATGCTATAGTTGATAGACAATATTTTATCAGAATGCATGACCACAGCAATTCCAACAAGTATTTCTATAGAAGAGTGCATGCATGACCCAGATCATATATAAATACCTGCAGGCATTTTTCATAGCAAGTACAGACATTTCATGCCAATTTAAAGCTATATATGGCAATGGCGCAATACAGCCATTTTGTTTGGTGATTGGAATGGCAAAATTGTAAATTTATAATTACAAATGTTTTGATAATTAATCTATTACATTATAGTCAGTATACGAATTATTCACCAATTTATTTTCTTTCATGTGAGCAATGAAAGGTCAAAAATTCATTTGACAAAATTATACGTAATTCATATATAATTTGTCATTTAGGAAAGGTATTGTTTTTACGTGTTAACTAGTAAATGGGTATAGTATAAGAGAATTTTATCGATACAATCATTCAAAAACTTCATAAAGTTGCAAGAAAATATATGCATGGTGGGGGGTCATGGGAGGTGCTCACATTTATGTTGGAGCAGATATAATCCTTTCAATCCACCGCTCGATCATAGAGATTGCGGCCGGCAGGTACTTTTGCTTTTAGCATTATGGCGACTACAAATACGATTCAAAATCTTTTACAAGATATTAAATCCCGTTTTAATGTATTTCAGCTTCAAACCGTTTTTAGAAAGCCGTGGAGGTCGGCGGAGCGAGAAAAATATGCATATTCTACTATGAATTAACATTTCACCTTTTTGTAGACCCAGTTTCAGAGAGTAGTACATGTAAAGATAGTGATATGACTTCTAATCAATGAAAACAATCTACCGAGAACATTCACATTCGGCTATTTTGATATTTTCTGTAAACTTGGTTGTTTCTATAAAGGAA
>JAQFYV010000670.1:0-10532 GCA_034695065.1 Choneiulus palmatus | reverse complement strand
ATAAAACTGCTAACTAACTGCAGTTTCACTGCTGTTAAACTGCAGTACTGCAGTAATACTGCAGAAAATTTTTACCTAGGTGGTTTACTACCCAGGTAAACCACCTAATAATTTGCAATCTCCGTTACTTTTCTGCGACGAATTTGTCGAAGAGGGACTACCACTAAATATGTGTGACTGTGAAGGCCTAGGTATTGACGCTACTGCGGAATTACTCCTGGTGCTTGTGGATTTGGATTTGTTGGGCAACGTGCTAGTCTGTGACTTTGAATTACTACCGAAGTAAGAAAATTAACTGACTCTTGCGCTTCCGCCATTCATACATACACTGTTGCGCTTTACCGAACCTTGAATAGTTTTGCTTGACATTAAATCAGAGATGGGACCTGGTGCAGACATGACTGGAGCACCTAACACGATGCAATGTTCACTTTCGGCCAAATTACACAACTGAGTGCTGCAGCCAGATGAATTTAACAAGGCGCCCGCCTTAGCTACTTTAATAAGGGCTTCTTTGGCTGCCCTGTGGTCAGAGAGGAGTTCGTCGACGTTTTTCCGCCTTCCGAAGACATTCCTCCTCAGTGCAAGCGAGTGTGTCTTGCAAGTAACTGACCTCGTACAAGGCTTTTCCAATTCCTGATTGTAGACACAGCAGTGTTTATCAGCATCATTCTGCAGTACTGCAGTTTAACAGCAGTGAAAATGCAGTTAAAAAGCAATTTTATGGAACAAATTACTGCTGTTTTATAATTTTTTAAAAGAGTGAATATTTTCTCAAGTAGGCCTAAAACTATCATAATACTTCAGAAATACTTTTGTTTTATTTTATTTTTAACTGCACTTTTACTTTAGTTTTAATTACTGCAGTTTTCCTCTAATAGTGCATTAAAACTACAGTAAATAAAATTAAAATAAAAGTGTAGTTAAAAAATGAAATAAAGCAAAAGTAGTTCTGAAGTGTTATTATAGTTTTACTTGAGAAGAACTTCAATTTCTTAATAAATCATAAAACTGCAGTATTTTGTTTAAATAAAACTTCTAACTAATATAGCACTGCAGTTTAAAATACTTCAGTAATACTGCTGAAAATTTTTACCTGGGGATCCCCATTTAGTTTTCATTGCCCGAAGTCCAAATCGTCGCTATTCTCGTAACCGGCACAAATCGCGTCTGTAAACGCTCTAAATGGTGTCCCATACATTTCGTTTTGCACATACATATTGCGTTTTGCACGTTGGGCTAGCGCACGTACTTGTGCTGCCATCCAACGAGCCATACGCTTAACTCACGTTTGCTGAAACGTGTCCTTAAGGCACAAAACCGAGCCATTGACAGTGGTGAAGTGCTTCTGAATGACGTTATTAAGAAAGATCCACTCACTCAAGAAGTCCATTACGATTTCTTTCACTGTGCTCTAATGCATGTTCCTTTAGAACTTCGACCATCCCTACTGGCGACAGTGCATGGAGATGCGTTGATGGGACACATGGGGGCCGCTAAAGTCATGGAGAAAATTAAAAATCGCTTTCGATGGCCAAGTATGAGGAAGGATATTCAAAAATTTATTGCTAAATGTCAAATCTGCCAATATTTTAATAGTTCAAACCAAAAACCTGCAGGACTATTGCAGTCTTTGCCGGTTTCGAATATTTTTCACACTATAGCTATAGACTTTGTCGGTGGTTTCGCTCCCACTATTAGGCAGAACAAATACATCCTCGTGGCAATCGATTTGTTCTCCAAATATATTGTGGCAATACCGACTAAAGATATGCAGTCAGATACTGTGAGAAATTTCCTACTTTTCAATATAGGCCTGCAGTTTGGGTTTCCCCAAAGACGTCTTTCCGACCGTGGTCCGGCGTTTCTTTCAGACGCAGTCAAACAGCTTTTGTCTCTGGCAGCTACAAGGAAAGCTAACACCTCTGCTTATTCCCGCAGTGCGATGGCCAAGCTGAGTCAGCAGTGAAACAGGTGACTAGACTTTTGGCTAAGTTTGTCGCTCATGTTCCATTCCAGTGGGACGTTCTTTTGCCATTTGTGTGCTATGCGCACAATACGTCTCCTCAAGAATCAATTAAGGAGGCTCCTTTCACTGTGGTGTTTGGTGCTAATCTAAGATTGATTTCTTTGCCGGAACCGCAAGCTGCTCGCTTTCGAACGATGCCTCAAACCATTGAGCATTGTTTTATTGGATTTTCCACTATCCGCACGCTTGTAGCTAATTTTCTTGAATCTGCCAGGGCAAAACAACAGTACTATTTCAATTTAAATAGATCTGATGTCCATTTTTCAGTGGGTGATCTTGTCCTTTATAAGGATGTCTCAGTTAGACCTGCTGGTTCTAAACTTGAACCCAGATATAGGGGTCCTTTCCAAATAATTCATATTATCAATCCTGTTTCCTATATCCTTCAGAATCAAGAGTCCAAACTTATGTTTTCATCTCATGTATCCAAGCTCAAACAGTATACCGCTGACAGTAGTAAAGCTTTGGTGGTATCTCCAATTAGTACTGTTCGGGTACTGCCACCTGAACTATATCCTATTTCTGTTGACTATGAGTCTGACTCCGATCCGGAGGATAATCCCGAGCCGGGGGTTTCCCCAATAAGGTTACGGAGGGATCCTGTTTCCAGTACGGAGTGGCAGTTAATCGCCCCTGACCCAGAGGTCTCTTCCGAATCGGACGATGTATTCCAGGATGCCACGCCGGGCCGATAATCCCGAGCCGGGGGTTTCCCCAATAAGGTTACGGAGGGATCCTGTTTCCAGTATGGAGTGGCAGTTAATCGCCCCTGACCCAGAGGTCTCTTCCGACTCAGACGATGTATTCCAGGATGCCAAGCCACTGCCTGGCGCGCAGGCGTCTGTGCCTGCTTTAGTACGGCACTTTCAAGAGTTGCCGCTTGCGGAGCAGCGTCTTCGATCCTTACATTCCTTTAACCACAAAAGCTCATAATCTGTGTCTTATATGTTTGAGGTTGGAACCTATTGGTCCGCCAAGTTTTTTCATTGGGTTTTTTATAAAGCTTGATTTACTTGGGTTTTGATGTTTTCATGTCTATATGTTCTATTGCAATTTTAATATTTGTTTTTTTGCAATTTTACTAGTGTTATTGTTGTTCATTTGTGGCTTTGTTGTTTGTTCGATGAGGACACCGTCTTGGCCAGGAAGGGGGTACTGTGACGGACATGAATTGCCGCCACATTCTTTTATAATTTTGGAATGCTCAGGACATCTGAAGAAGGTTCAATGAATAATTGGATTGCATCACATGAATAAAATAGTAAAACAATAATAATTGCATTCCTTAGGACCTGCCCAAGGTCAATAAATGATTTTTCATAAATAGTAGTTTAAATAATTATCGCATGGTGGCGCCAGCACCACAATCTATAATTGTATATAATGAGTCCCAAAGTTGGACTAAATATCACTTGTCTGGGGTAATTATTGTCGGTCGTCATCATGACTTCATGTTTGTTATAAATTGAACAGTTTATTCCCAATGGAGGATGAAACAAATTTCATCCGACCCATTTTAACAGTTGATTGGACAGAAGCTATAAGTCAACGTGAAAGATCATGTTATATTTCTTCGAACAAAAACATCTGAAGCTGGTCTTTGGGCGACGATTCAATTAGTGGAGCGGATCAACGAAATTTTTGAACTTGGTCTCAAATTCATAAGGTGGAAGCAATGAAGATCTGCATTTATATACATTGCCATGAAAATGCGCTATTCATTACTGTCCTGAATTATATGGAAACTACGAAGGCACTTTGAATAATATCTGAATCGTACATGAACTGAACTTTTCGACCTGCGATGAACTTTAATTTACCTGAGGTCAATTCGGGTGAGAATGCACTGTTTGAAATAATGATATTGTTTATGGGAATGTGTTCATGATAGATCTTATTTATAAATAATATTGATATATATTTATTGAGAATTGCAGATTTGAATTTGATAATAACATCTAATGAACGTGAATTGAAATTTATGTGGATTAAAGCCAAAATGAAATTGAAGCTATTTGAGGCTGAGTGTGAGAAATTAGTTTTGACCTCCTGATGTTTTCGAATGTGCGAGTGTCTCGAGGTCAGCCAGCGACCCATTCGTTGTTATTATGTTCTAAGATTAATTGATCCGGACACCGTTACAAGTGGTCCGTCGAGCCTTTAAAAAAAAATTAAAAAGTGAATTACGTTTGGGAAAGTTGAATAATATTTTTTTTTGAGGGTCGTTCATAAAGTCCCGGGGAATTAATTTTTTTTGAAATTTGTATGTATTTAATTTTGTCCATGTGTTGAGCTAAGGACTATTTTAAGGGACCAGTTTAATGTCATTTTTTTTTGTTTTGTCACTGATTTGAAGTGTACATTTTTTTTACATCCCTTAGTAATCATGACCTAGGAGGTGTGGGGTAGACCTTGAATAGGAATTTGATATTTCTCACTATTTTGAAGTTTGAAGTGTATGTGGATTGATAATGTTATTTTGTTGTTACATATACATTAAGTTTGGACACTTGATTCTATAGGTCATTGGTTTATTATCATATTAGGGCAGTCTATTTGAGCAGTATTTCCAATCAGTAATTTTTATATTGCTGACAATATTGAAATACTATATTATATACAATAATTGCATTTAATAACCCTAATAGTTTTCTGTTCAGGCTTAATTAGCACTTTATTTTCTAGCCGGTTCAGGCCCGTAGGGTGTGCCGGCTATAGTTTATTGAAACTTTGGCGAACGGACAGCTACGCAGGGGCGCTTCGTTAGTACAAGAGGCCTGATAGCGCCTGTATGCTAGCCGTTCTAACACAAAATGTGTTAGGTTTTGCAAGTGTGTAGCTATCATCGAACAGTATTCTTTTTATAATTCTGTAGTCTCAATTTTCTTATTAATCTGCAACAAATAATTTACTGGAAGCCGAATACCACGAATACAAATTGGAGCTCTCCAGCTATGCTAGATATGGTCATTCGGTAGGCCAAGTGGCCATTTAAGCCCACGCGCTCCATAGCAACTTAAGTTTGAGCGTCAAGTCTTAAGTGGATTGCGCTAGCATCACAATATTCTCTGAGTATTTGAAAAGCGTTCTATTTATTTATTGTTGCATAATTTTTCTCTTCTTGTCAAAAAGTGTTCATAATGGCTACTAGGATGAAGCCAAAGTTGGACATCAAGTGCAAATTTTCTGGAGCTACTGATTCAGACCCAGATACTTTCTTGAATCAATTCAAGACTCTTTCCGAGGTGGCAGTATGGTCACCACAGGATAGGATTACTTATTTACCATTGTACCTCACAGATACTGCTTTAGCTTGGTGGGAAACTTTACCACCACAAAATGATTGGGCTTCAGTTGAAAGATTGCTTAGGAAAACTTTTTCCTTGCCTATTGATAGGGATTTTCCTGAATTGCGGCTGCATAATTGCTGTTACGATCCTCTTACCCAATCTCTTCATGAGTATTATTTTCTTAAAATCGAACTTTGTCAAAAAGTGAATGCTGCTATTCCTAATCACATGGTAGTATCACATATCATCAAAGGTATGCCTGTTGGTTGGAACTGCCAGATTCTGGCTAACTTGGATCTGAAATTGGATGCACTCTTACCAGCTTTACAGAATATTGATGATGAAAATCGGCGGCGCATTGGCAATGAGCCTGCATGCGCTTATTCTCTTGAGCAAATGCCGGATGTTTGTTGCCCAAGAACTTGCGAAGAAAAATTTGATGCATATGCCGAGGTCGATTGAGTCTTCATTATCTGCTGGGGCTATATCCCAAGAGTCATCATCTTCAATTCAAGATCACCAGGTGCCAAGCCATGGCATCCTTTGTCAAATTTGTAATAGGCAGGGACATTCCGCTGCTAGCTGCTTTCAGCGTTTTTCGGATTTAAACACCAGTGCTTATAGAGGCCGTGGTTCAAAAAAATCCAAGGGGTTACCCACAGGCAAACCGTGGTGCATACTATGGAAACTCTTCGAGTTATCCACAGAACCAAAATTACCAACAATATCAGGATTAACCATCTTATCCTAGATATCAACAATTTAACAATCAGCATCAGCAATATTCACGACCGCAATTTAGAAATCCTGATCAATTTCAACACCCCAGAAATTTTTCTGGGTCAAATTATTCACGTCCGTATTACAATAATTCGCAGAGATATCAACATTTTTCAAATTCCTTTAACGCAGTTAGGAATCCAAATCCTTACAGAGATTGTAATTATGCCTCGAATTCATACTATGCTTATGATGAATATCCAAATTATCAGAACCAGGGAAACGACAACGGAGGCGCAGACGAGGGACAGTCTGGTCCCATGTTGTTAGCAGACAGTTCCCAACCCAATCATTAAATAGTAATAACATCAAATCCAATATTTTGACAGTTAACATTTTGCTTCCGGACGGTTCCAAATCGACAGCGATGATAGATACCAGTAGTCAGGTGTCGATCGTTCGTGAAGATTGCATTCAATTGTTAACCAAGTTTCGAAATGGAATTGGTGTCAATCTACATTCAGTAAACAAACAAAAACTACAAGTTCTCGGATTTAGAGATTTGTTTTTTTTTCTTTAATAATATTAAATATGTCCACCATGTCATAGTGGTCAGAGGAGTTAAACATAAACTTCTTCTTGGCATGGACTATTTAAAACACCACATTCGATCAATCAATTTGGAAAGTAATTTTATGGAATTGAGAAACGGAAATATTCTTTCTGTGAATAACATATCATCTGAAATTATTCCAAATTTGCAAGTTACTCAGTTCATTCACCGAAATCAAAACCCTCATAGTACTATAGCTGTTCCTCATTCAATTGTAAATTCTGCCCCAGTAGCGGAATTGCCATATCAAGCTGTCAAACCTACGCTAGCTATAGCTGAACTGGCTCATGATTCTGGACAGTTCGACATCTGTTTGTCTGCATGTCCAATTATTGAGCCAGGTTTACTATCTGTACAGCTGAATCAGCCGGAACATTTTCCCCAAGTCTATATTCCGCCAGCAATCAAAATAACTCAATCTCATATCACATTTCCATATCACAGTTTTTCTAGTAGAGATGAGAAAATCCTCATTAATCAAGCAGATCTTCAGCTTGACCGCGCCGATGTCCAGGATATTCCTAACATCCCAGTAAAAGCTTTGTCTCCTGGATGGGAAAATTTGCCAAATGTTCCAAACAAGGTTAAATCTATACTAGCCAATTATGACCACATTCTTCAGACAGTCTGATATTGCTTTGTTGCCGCCTGTTGTTATCAACACTTGATGTGCGTTCCCACGTTGGTCTCAACCTTACTCTACCTCTGAATCTAAACGTTCCATAATTAAGAACCAGTGTAAAACATGGCTCGATGCAGGGATTATTGAGAAATCTCTTTCTCCCTGGGCCAGCCCGGTAGTCCTTGTAGAACAGCGCGCCGCTGATGGCACCGTAAAGCACAGGCTCTGTGGAAACTTTAAAAGACTCAATGAAACCATTGTCAGGCAAAATTATCCAATGCCCAGGCCGGATCAACTTATGGATGGCATGCGCCATTCCAAAGTTTTTTCCGTAATTGATCTTAAACCAGCATATCTTCAACTTCCTTTAAGCAATGAGGACAAACCTAAAACAGCGATCATCACTTTTGATGGTCACTATCAGTTTAACTTTCTTCCTTTCGGTTTATCCATAGCGTCTTAAACTATGCAAAGAACAATGCATCATGTTTTTGATGACCTATTGGAACTTTATCTCAAAATTTTTTATGATGACCTAGATGTTCACTCAGAGGACGAAGAAGAGCATGCAGTACATCTTAGAGAAGTACTTGAGCGTCTAGCTAGAGTTGGGTTAATCATTGCAATTGAAAAATGTCAATTTTTTCAAAAAACCACTAAATATTTAGGCCACATATTATCAGAAAATGGCATTTCAGCCGATCGAAGAAATGTGCAAGCGGTACTGGCATGGGCTGCACCTAGAACCCCCAAACATATTAAGCAGTTTCTTGGGGCTGTTTCCTATTACCGTAGATTCATTGAGCGTTTCAGTGAACGATCCTCAGCTTTGCGAGTGCTATTGGCAAAGAATGCTAAATGGAGGTGGAACTCTGAGCAGCAAGCTGCATTTAAAGATCTGCATGCAGCTTTAACTTTACAGCCAGTCCTAGTGTTTTTTGATCCACATCGGGAAACTCATTTAAAATCAGATGCCAGTCAGTATGCAATGGGAGCCGTGCTTTCCCAAATTTGCGATGGCCATGAGAAGGTGGTAGCTTACGCCTCTCATGCACTCAATTCCGCTCAACAGAAGTGGGGTATCCCTCATTAAGAGTGCTATGCTATAGTTTAGGCCATCAAAAAATTCCAGAAATATCTGGATGGCATTCATTTCACCATGTTTACGGATCATCACAACTTGTGCAGTTTATTTGCCATTAAAGATCCACAAGGCAAGCTTGCACTCTGGGCTGTGATAGTGCAAGAGTTCGATTTTGATATTAAATTCAGAGGGAGTTTGCAATGCGGATGCAGACTGCCTGTCCCGTTTACCTACCCTACAAGTTGCATCTGTAGCTTTTGTCGATTTGCCAACTTTAGTTAAGGATGGGTTTCAGCCATGTTAATCGTCCATAGAGAAAAACTTAATGGACTTAACTACTGAACTATATACATAGAAAAAAAACAAAAATACTAAAATGTAGAAAATTTAAATATCTAGGCCTTAGGGCTATTCATGTTCATCAAAAAACATTAGAAAATTACGAAAAAAAATGAAATAACTTTAAAAAAAATCAAAATGGCGTCGACGTAACAGGTGAAATAAATACCACCTCTCACAAAAAAATTCACCAAAAAATGTGTATTTTATTGTGGTAAATGATAATAGCCCTAACTCCTAGCTTATGAATTAAATAAATTGTATATATTTTTTTGTGCAAATACTTCTAATTTTTGTGCCAATTAATTTTGAAATTTGCATTTTATAATTGAAAAAAAAATTAATTTTCCCCCTATCCGGTGGCGCCCTTAATTTTTTTTATTTATGTATGTAATGTCATCTTTGGCATTTTTCCAGACATAGGAGACATAAGGGACAGTTTAAAATTAAAGCACTGTCAAATAAAAGGGATGGGAAAACAACAAAATCATAGGATGAGTTTGTAAGTAAACTACTTTAGAGTAGGTTCACTATTTATTGAAGGAATAGATGTAGACAAAAAAAAAGTTGTCTATTAGAAATAATTAATTTATATTCAATTTTCCTAGATAGTATTAGCTAAAGTAAGTTTATTTTTATTAACAATTAAAAAAAAACGTTAAAAGTTATGTTGATAACTACTTCAACATTAATTGGATTTAACGTTACTGTGAAAGCTTCCAATACACAGCAACATGTAGGACGTTATGAAATTCGTGGCAGTTCCGGTGGAACATGCCAACAGCGGCCAATAATCTTTGGTTCACTTTGGGCAATGGTAAGTGGACGATATGGTGCTATGATTTAAATTAGAATTAGAATTATGGACAGAATATTTAAAGAGGAATGAAACCCTCTGAAAAAAGTATATCTAAAAGATAGAGCATATCGACAATAGTTCATATCCAACTTTTGCCAACTATGATAAGCCTATAATATTTTTTTAAAAAAATAAAAAAGTAGTAAAATATGTGTTTTAAAACAACCTTTACATCGCCAGTTGTTTTTCCAGTGACGAGTTGTCAAGGGCGTTTTATACCATCGCTTCTATGTACTTTTGTTTTTAAAAAAAGTAATAAGGCCGAAAATAGTTGCCAAGATTTGGGTATTAACAGTTTTATATATAAGCATTATAGTTTATAAATTTCATTTTCTTAGGGTTTCATACCACTTTCCCTACTGAAAATTACCATTAGGTCCCATTCAAATCCCATTCAATTGGAAATGGGACATGATTGGGACCGAATTCGATTTAAATGTCCATAATGGGACTCAATTGCTTTCAGTAAGGTGTATATACGGTATGCCCTAAATCCCATTCAGTCCCATTCAAATCCCTTCCAATTGGAAATGGGACTTGAATGGGATTCCCATGATCGTAATGATTTCATGTTATTGAAAACAATTAAAAAAAATCAATAAATGAAACATAAATTAATAAGATGCATAAAATAAATTTAGCTTATCGTTTATTTTACTTACGAAAAATTTGACGACGCCATTTTTTAACTGAAAATATTTACTACATTTTTAGCATATTTATATAAATTTTGTTTGGTAAAAAGCAGGTTTACATTTTTTAAAACATTAGTTGATATTTAAAAAAATATATCTTATGCGCCTAAAATATTAATATTATATAAATCTGATTAAAATGCAGAATTTAAAAATCTAAGAATTGGATATCGCTATTGTATATTGCAATTATGCATTTTAGTTAGAAGCACCAAAGTGATGAATTTATATATGCACCCTTAGTTTTGATAATTATGAGATTTAAATCCAACTTCTCTTTA
>JAQFYV010000669.1:0-10545 GCA_034695065.1 Choneiulus palmatus | reverse complement strand
TATTTATAGCTCTTCCATTTACTATTTTTTTCATTAATGTTGGACCATTGGTTGCAAATTTAATCCTTTTTTAATTTCTCAATGGCCATTAACATTGCTCCAACTCACACTTAAGAGGCAGAATAGTTTGGGTGTATAAATGCATGGGAGTCGCACTCAATTGGATGCAACGTTAGCGCAGGCGTTTATTTATTAATTTCAATCAAAGGTGTATTTCCTTTTATGTGTTTCCAGTAGCGAGCTAATGTGCAAAGTCAGTCAATCCTTGCAAATTGGAATCCAATTTTGAATAGAAAACCATAAGCCATTAGTGTCATATGGGGCCGTAAAGGCATCCGGATGCATTAAACCAATTTCAAATCAGTAATTTCCAAATGCAAAGACCTAATTAACAGGGTTAATCTGCATTGGTATCTTTAGTAACTACACTTTTATGTGCGCAGTGTTATAATCACATTACGCACAAATTATTGGATGGAAGAAGATGCGCCTGATGGCATACGTTGCAATGATATTACGGAAAGTCGTAAAAAAAGCCTACAAAAGTCAACTCGTGCTTTTTTGCAGATATATTATATATATATATACTGAAAAGGAACAAAACAAGAAGTTAAAAAAAGCAACACCAGGGTGCGCTGCATGGTTTTTTGTTTTCGAGGAAAAACAAAAACTATACATGCAAGTTTTTTTCTGAAAGAAAATAATGGTAATTAGGCTACTTGTTTTTAGTATGGTAACACTTAAAAAAACGAACTATAAGATAACTAGAACGAAAAATCAAAAATGCACAATCAACACTAATAAAAGAAAAATCAA
This sequence comes from Choneiulus palmatus, assembly GCA_034695065.1. NCBI lineage: Eukaryota > Metazoa > Arthropoda > Diplopoda > Julida > Blaniulidae > Choneiulus > Choneiulus palmatus. Next base: position 9,729 of record JAQFYV010000669.1, on the reverse strand, counting down.
ATCAAAATTTTTTTTTACAAAAGCCTGCAGAAGTTGTTGAAAATCGGAGCTGGAAAAACGAAGAGAAATGCCCGTGGAAGCCATCTTGAATGTTGTTTTATAAATATTTGTAGAAAAACACTTTGAAAATGAATTCTACTCAAATAACTTGCTTGCCATTATGTAAATTCTGGCAAAGATTTTGCAAAATGACAACAAGTGAATCAATGCCTTTTGTGCAAATATTGAAACTCAAAAGTATAAATGTTATAAAAGCGTAGACTGACAGGAAATCAAATTAGTCGATATTTCATCCAGTAAATGATGATGGAAAATTCAGATGTTAGCAAAACAAATATTAGCATGCAAATATTAGTAGTAAAACGCGAATGCAAATCTTTTTCAATGGGGAAAAAAAAATCAATGACAGAAAGACAGCTTCAATTAAGGAATGATGTGTTGTGGCGCCACCTTGTATGCTTTTATTTTTGCAAATTGATAAATATTAAGGGCAGAAAATTCAATATTGAATCGGTTGCATAGAAACAACCACACCTATAGTTTAGTGCTAATTCCTATTTCAAATAATAAACCAATTGGTTTCACCTTTAGGTATGGTGAAACCATGACAGAACAACAACTGTATACATATATTTCATATTCTAAACAATTTCTTTTTCTATCAGGGAATAAAATAAACAGCATTTTTAAGGAATAGGATTTTATGCCCATTATTCCTGCATCATTGGGATAAATTTAAAGGGGAATGAAACCCTCAGATAAAGTTATTTCTATAAATGACAGAACATACAAAAAATAGTCCATATCCAAATTTTGGTAACTATATTGTTCAACCTAGTTTATATTATAAAAAATCAGAAAGAAACATAAAAACATGGTATAAAACACCCTTTGCACCTCCAGTGATATACCAGTGATGTGCAATCCAGATCAAAAATACCCTTATTGGCTAAGAGGAAGGACGGCACGTCACTGGAAAACCACTGGAGGTGTAATAGGTGTTTTATACCACGCGTTTATGTTTCTTTATGATTTTTTTTAAATAAACTAGGCTGAACATATATAAGTTGCCAAAAGTTGGATGTGGGCTATTTTGATATGCTCTATACGAGCGTATAGCGTATTCTTCAGAAATACCTTTTTCACAGGGTTTCATTCCCCTTTAATAAACACCAGGTTTTCATAAAAAAATAACTATTTTGTTCAAAGAAAGTCAACCATTGCCGTAAAAGTACTAAAATAATTTTTCAACTTTTATAAAGCATATTAAAGGGGCATAGAATACTGTAGCGTAGGAAATATATTTTTCTTTCAAGACTATTACAAAAAAATAACTTTTCGTAAAATTGGGCAACTATGTTATGCTTATTTATTTAATAGTAAATTAAAATAAAAGCAATTCTTGGACGAAATACCATTGACATGTTAATGACGTTCTATGTCCACTTTTTGCAAAGCATGTGCTTTAAATCCAGAACACTATAGTTGCAAATTTTTGCAATGTACGTGTAAATCCAGAACACCAAATACAAATTGCACGTGTAAATCCATAACACCAAATGCAAATTGCACGTGTAAATCCATAACACCAAATGCAAATTGCACGTGTAAATCCAGAACACCAAATGCAAATTGCACGTGCAATGCACCTAATTTCGGAACAAAATTACACGAGCAGAGCCATCTTTGCTTGATAGGAAGGACATATGACGTCGGCAGCAGTCTCAATTCAAATTTATATTTTAATATTTTATAAAATAAATACAGATAAACTGTATAATTATTGTACTATACATTTCATATAAGGTCATGCAGCTAACCTGACCATAATCCATTGAAATACTTTAAAATTCGTCCACTTGAACTAATACATTCCAAATTTCTCATCGTTTTGAACAATTGTTCTTTTTAATGCGGATCACTGAGTAGGCCTATATAAAACTGGCATCAAAAGTTTAAAGTTTAATCCTATTTTCCAAGAGTATAATTGCGATATTTCAATTACTTTCAGTCTACGAATTTTCATGATGGAACATCTCATGAAGAATATGTATTAAATATACAGCTCGTATTTCTTCGTTTTGTTTTTCACAATATTCTTATTATAAATATTCGTCCGCTTTTTTTTTTGCAAAAAGATATTACTGTATTTCAAATATACATATATAGTGTAAGAAGAATAAAAAAGCCTCCCTTAATTCTTCCGCAACATTTGATATATGTCTACGGCATCACCGCATGCACAACATTAACGTAGGCCATTAAGCAATGGTTATAAAGATGGTGGAAAATATACAATTAATAATTTGCAAAAATGCAATTTGTGTCAATGTGCGGCATATTAAAGGAATCATATAACAGCAAACAATAATAATGCAGAGAGAAATAGATCAGGATTATCTGCCTACGTTTAAAAATATACAAGATTAATGCATTTTGCATGGAGATAAAATGAAAAGAGAAAAGTAAAATACATTATCGAATTAAACATCGTTTAGAAAAAGGGGAAATGTGATGGGAAAACACTGACATATCTTATTACAATTTCAAGTAGATATCCACCATGCACTATAGCGCAGCAATTTTTATACTAAATCTTCTTACATTATATAGATATAATAAAAATTCTTATACTCCGTTGCAAACTTGAAATTATTACTGTGATATAGCACATTGAGAAATAAGAAATACCAACTGCCATCATATTTTGTCAACATTGGTTAAAACTGCCACTACACTTTTCTGGTAAGCATGCATCCGCAATATCCAGTATAATTATTTTAAAAAAAACTATATATAATCAACTGATTTATTAATCATGTATATATTGGCATGTCTTCTAACTCTGTATATATAGGGCATTTTTATAATTAAATCTATATTTCATGAAAAAATCTTAATGATATACAAGGGTATAGACTATACTTCATAAGATATTTTTGTGGAAAATTAAAGATTTTATTATATAGATATTATTAGACAACCTAGTATATTTAATGATAATTCCATTGAAATTTTGGAATATTATCAAGTTTTAATAAATGAAAATGATATATAAAACTATTCCAATCAATGTAGACTGTCAGTCTACATTCAGTTAAGTATTCAAAAAAGGTGAAACTGACCAATTTCAATTTGTACTGCATCAAAGCATAACAAAATGTATAGAAAATGGGCTTAAAATATATTAAATGTTTAAATAATGGTAAAACAGGAAATATATCAGCGAAAGAATAGTGAATAAGATGTATAAGCATATAAAAATAATGAAATCTATAACCTTTGTTTTACAAATTAATCTGTTTGGACCAATCATAATACCCATGATATAGGCCTACTCCTGAGATTCAAATGCCATTACTCCCCCCATTCATATACCATAAAACTTATATTTGTACTACATCTCCAATTGCAGCAGAGCCACTCATTTTAATGAAAATAATTTTCCATTTTTTGCCATATATATAAGACATTTTTTGTGGCATTTTAGGATTTTTCTTATAGATTTTATCTGATAACCTGATACCCTATCAAGATGATAGAAAGATGTAGAGATACATATCCCTAATTGTAGCACACCCTAGTGAAGATTTACGAAATCTGTCAACAATATGTGTACAATGGGAAACAGAGGTAAAAAAAGTGAAATTAATTTTGGCTTTTAAGATTCTTAACAGGCAATATAATTTTCCTAGAAATAACTACTAACAATACTGAAGAGGAAACAAAAGGATAAAATTAAAAGAGTGTTGGTAAGTAACAGCAAACCTGCAATTAAATTCAATTACACTATATTTAAGGTGCACTGTCCTGACAAAAATTCTTATACCTTAAAATAAACCTCAATATAAACATTTTTTTTAAAAAAATCTGGATGTGGTACAGATATTTAGGAAGACTATATATAGCGTACCTTGGAACATGTACTTTATACCTTAGGACAACGCTAAATTGGTAAACATTGAAATTCCATCTTCAATAAATTCACAGTCTCTAATAGAAAATATAGCAGTCTTCATGTGGTGGCTGCAGTACCCAGTGATAACTTTTAATCATGCATCCATAGCAACTAAGACTATGCACGTGCGACAAGTAGTTTGGTGACCCTCAAAGGCGTAGTTTGCTCTCAATCTGGAGTACAGTGGTGGAAGATTTCTAAGGGAAATATCCCAACATATGCTTGGAAAAATTGTGGGATTTGTTAAAATTTCACTCCAATCTCGGGAATTGAACCCAGGTTTCCAGAATACAAGGCGAGTGGGCTAGCCACTGCTTGCTCGATAGTAGTCTCAATGTATTTCACAAATGGGAGTTGTATGGTAGACCTACATGTATAGTGACAGTGACTAAAAAATTATTAGACTAAGTACATTCAAATTATTTTCAAAACATGATCTCCAACAATAACCAAAATATGTATTATTGTGAGCATACACCATGGAGGCCGGGTAGATGGAATGAAACCAGAATATATAGAATGGTATATAGAACATAGTATGGGCATAGGAAATGGAATAGACTACAACATAAAAAATGCTATAGTTCTACAAGAATAGACTTCAAAGCCAATTTGAAAAGTATGAGCCTACATGTAATACCTTGCAAACACATTTGAAATACACTAGAAAATCCAGAATGAATTGAATTAATGCACTTTGAATGTTTTTTAAACATGTACAGTTTCATCTTCTAAGTAAATATTTAACTAAAAAACATTTAAAAATACCAAATAGAAGAGGAAAACCATAGTTGGTAATCTCGAGCTTCCTTTTCGCGTTTTTAAGTCCAAGATTAAAAAAAGACATTTACTGAAAGATGTATATAATTTCCTAAAAATCAACCTTATTTTAATTTCTATTTAATTATTTGAACAAAATTTTGGTGGTGGTGGTGGTATTTAATTTAATGGCCCAAAGCAACTAAGGCTATATGGTGCCAATACGTTCTCATTGACGCTCAAAGGCATAGTCTGCTCACAGACCTTATAAAAAGAGATGAAGAGAAGGAGGGACGGTGGCAGCCGATTTGTGTGGGTACTATCCCAGCATTCGCCTGGAAACACTGTTGGAAGACTGCCAAAACCAACAGCAGGATAGCCGACCTTTGAAATTGAACCCATGATCTTCCGATTACAAGGCTGTTACCACTGTGCAAACCTTGCTCGGTGAACAAAATTTTGGGAAAAGGGCTTCGAAACTAACTGGATATTAGCATTCTTTTCAATTTTATATTTTCGTTATGTCAGTGGCCCTTTGGTTGCTGAAATCCAGTGCAAAAACTCCCTATTTCCAAAATGAAATTAGCACAGCTATAATCCAGCCAAAAAGTATTCTTAAACCAGACTTTCTCAAAATTAGAGGTGTGTTGGTTATCCTCGCACGTTTCTAACTTTAGAAAAAGAAAAAAATTTCCAAAGTTAACAGGACTGACTACGGCCATTTTCCAGAATAATGGGGAAAATATCCTGCGATTATTACCGCATATAGCTTCGGCAACAGCACTGACAACAGCAATATTGTGTTTTTGACTCTAATGTCCATTCATTTCCTTTTGTGATTTGCGGTCATCTACGGTTGTCAGTGGCAGAGCATCAATTGAAATCTCCTTTTAACAACTCGTCCGTTACTTTTATTGGCTCGATAATGACCACCGGAGAAGTTTGGAAACCGAAAAAAAACAGGAAAAAAAAAAGTAACTCAGGTTAATTTGAGCCGGTGAGAATGCCCCATCTAAAATTGCAATTGGATTTCGGTCCGAGCCCCATCAAGACATCCTCGTTAAAGCCATTGCTCATTCGTCGGTCATTTATTCCCTAGATGTCGCTAACACTAGCATTTTCTTCCTCTGCCAGTGCATAAAAAGACTATCAAATGTGCTGAAAATTACAGGACAATCGTGAATAAAGAAGATTAGGTTGACATTAGGCTCCCAAGTGACGATCCTATTCCTACATTTATTCTCCACTTTCATTAGGGCCTCTTGCTTGAATTTGTCATTTTCAACTACACAATATATATTCCATGATATGGCCACCCACTAGAGAGAGAGGCCCCCTTTGGAGAAATGGAAGATGAAGAAGAAAAAAAAAGATGAAACTGACATTATTCCCTTTCAACTACGACTAACTCATGGTTATAGTGTTACTAAAGATGCAGTGCAACCGAGTGGAACAATTTAACCACTTCGTCGAGCACATGCAAAATGAAAACAAAAACAGCCAGTAAAACCCAAAAAAAAGAGTCTTAGCAATGGTCCCTATAGCTCATCCGAAAATAATGACAGAGGAGTGACGTCTGAAATAAACTATAAGGCCTATATATAAAAACACTGGACAACAGAGGGATTTGGACATCAACGAAATGGTCGCATAGTCTGAACAGTATCATGTGCAAAAGACCCAAAGGATTGGCTAAACCCATAACTGCCCCTATATACATCAGCTACTTCAAAAACATAAAGATTGAAATATGTGGAAAGTAAAAACAAGATGTCATTCATATAAACCAAAAGCTTACATTGTGCACATTTGCGAGTATATAGACCATGCACTGATTATATATGTGGAGTCCACTAGACTAAATAAGATTATCTTTGGATGAAAAAAAAAATATTTTATATGACTTTTCACGACTTGGTGCCCTTGTATAGGCCTACACCATGAATATATCCTCTTTACCAGTTTACATTTTCAACAGGACATAAATATGACTTTTTCTGAGGACTTTCGTATACTTAATTCAAAAATATTTTTTTGTAAAAATTATGAAAATTATTTTTATATATGGCTGTTATATTATTTACTGCATGGTACCTGCGTCTGTTTACAGAGGGAGTTACACATACAATATTCTTATGGAAAGGTTTACTAAAATAAATAACAAGTTGGGTATTTCTAATTAATGATCAAACCAATCTTTATGCAATTATAATTATTTCAAGGTATTTAACTGCCGGAATATAGAAATGACTGAACAGTGTCATTTTGCTTACTATAGTGGTGCATGGTGAGCAAATGTGTTAATTATTTTTCATTTAAAGCAAGTCTTTTATTTAAACCAAGCACAACCATTTGCATAGAGATGAAAAAGAAGCCAAACAAGGTAAAGTGACAAAAAGGGAATATAGTTACACATTTGCTCACTATTCACCGCTATATAGTGGACAATATGGCGCACCATAAGCAAGTATTCCAGAAAATTGATGATCATTGACTTGTTGCAAGTTTGTATGATTAAACTTTTAATTTCAATTCTAATAGCTTTCTCATTGCTGTTTTAAAAATCACTTACCATAAAATGAATCCCACAAAAAAAGACTACAACTGGCTTTTAATACAAAATAAACCTAAAAGGGAAATACCATCCTAGAAAAAATTCTCTTTCTTTCAAAAGTATACATTAAGAACTATGCTATTCCTAAAATTTCACAACAATGATATGCATAGTTATTTAATAATAAATTAAAGAAAAAAAATTAATGGCAGAAATACCATTGACACATTATTGACATAAAATGGCCATATTTTAAATGCACGTCAAGATCTAAAACACTAAATGTAACTTGCACATGCAATGCACCACATTTTGGAACAAAGTCACTTGAGTAGCCATTTTTGCTTGAATGAAATAGAAAATGGCGTCAGCAACAGTAATCGAAATTGTTTTATTCTTATAACTACACATAACATAGTTGTTAAAATTTTAGATATAGTATTTTTAATGTAAACCCTTGAAAGAAAAATACTAGAGACTTTGCGCATAGCTACAAAATTTTAAAAAAGGAACAAAAGTGTAAGGATAAATGAAAGTTTAAAAATATTGGCAATAGTCCAATTGTAGTCGTAATTGTATCATCAAAATTGGTGGCCAGATGCCAACTATTTCCAACTATCATTGCTATTTACACTTTTGTGATTTTTATTAACTTTTGTTGTTCTGCGCAGGTGGAATTTGGGTTTTTTGGAAAGGCACATTCCATTTTTGTTGATCCCCTAACAAATGTAGTTATGAAAAACATAGTTATATCTCCTGCAGGAGTGCAAAAACTTTTAGATACTCTTGAGCCTCATAAATCAATTGGTCCTGATAATATTTCTCCAAAAATTCTTCGAGAACTTGCTCAAGTTTTAAGCCCCTTTCTTTCAAAACTTTTTCAACAATCAGTTGATTCTGGTGAACTGCCATTAGATTGGAAGGTTGCCAATGTTTGTCCTATATATAAATCGGGATGTCATAAAGTCTCTGCTAATTATCGTCCCGTGTCCCTAACATCTATTGTTAGCAAGACATTGGAGCATATAATATACAGGTTTCCTTCATGGTTATACTCCAGTGGCACTAACTCTTTGCCCTACAGGCTCAGAAAGTGCTGCCAATTGTCGCTTGGCAGATATCTTGGTTCTATTCTTTTAGTTCGTTTTTCTTTATTGACCTGAGTTGTATTTTTGCTATTTTCCATTTTAGTATGGTGTAATTTCATTATTTGTTTTTTAGCTTTTGGTTCTCAAGTCTCATTCGTGTGTGGTTTGTTTTATCAGGTTAGTTTGGTTTGTATTGACATGGCTTTCAATGCAAACTAAATACATACACATATTAGTTATGTTATGTATCCAAAGTAGCCTTAACTAAGGGGATTGCCTACAGACATATAACATGTATGTATGTTTACGTTAATGTGCAATGCACATCGCATATTCTTACAACATTCTTAAGCTTAAAGAGAGAATCGGAAACAATGACATAACAAGAAATGGGTGATATTAAAAATGTTTGTTATTTAATCACTATATATGGTCAGCATGAATATTCAACATGACCGATAAAGCCATCAAGGATATTTAGGGCTAGACTTACCTAACCTAAATGTCAGTAATTTCTTTTACACAGCTTTCTGGAAACATTGTTCCTATTTCCCCAATTGGGAATCTTGATGGAGACTTAAGTCTCAGATCATTCATTAGTTCGGTTCAGGTCAGGACTGGTCAGCACTGGTGAAACTTTAAAACAAGGGACAAAACCAAATACCAGATAACTATCAGCTCATGCTTTTTATTTAAGATAGAAAGTAAAAGGAAGTCCAGAGTGTGTGGACAACCTTTGCCAAAAATATACAAAAATAAAATTTTACATTTGCACTTAAATAAATGTGGTTAAATGCAACTGTCAAGAAAAAGCTCCCAATGTCCAATTTTGCCAAGGTTCAACACTTTTATTTCTAAAACCATAGTTAAACTAAAAATAAAAATATACTATGAGTAATCTTACATATTGACATCGAACGGGAGTGCAATGCACGAAGATGACGAAGTTCCACAACACACAGGAAACATAGATTTCCTGTATGCAAATTTCTTAAATCTACGTTACGATCTAACTTCCAAGAACTTTTGGAAAGACGTCACGCACGCTGGTAAGTAGAGACAGTGGCGCCATCTGGTGGTGAAAAATGGAAACTAGCTGTAAAAGTAAAGAATGACCGTAACTTTGGAGTCAAGGGTCAACAGTGGGCCAAATAAACATTGGATTGAAATTCCTGATGTCTAGAAGACAACTATCACCATATTGGAACCTAACATGATATGGATCATCAAGCTGATGATCCCAAGGACAATCTAAAACTACAGGATGTGTTCCACTCCCCTCCCCATGTACCGAACGGATGTGAAATTGGACGAAATTTTACCTGTAAACAAATCTAAGAAGAATGGAATGTTCTAGAACAAACCATGAT
>JAQFYV010000668.1:0-10552 GCA_034695065.1 Choneiulus palmatus | reverse complement strand
CCGAAGAGTCATCGCTTCCCGACAACAATGCCACAAAATGGTTTCTGTGCCCGCCGCTCCCATTCGTTGAATTTGAAAACCGACCGGATGTAAAAGAATTCGATGAAGAATCGTTTTCGTCCGAACGGGTCTCGTCCCGTTGATTCCAGTGGCCAGAATTGTTCTCGTGAACGATGTCGTCGTTTGGCGACTCGATTCCGTCACGACTACATCCGCCGAACGACTCTAACCCGTCTCCGTCCGTCGAAAAATCGTGATGAAAAACATCCGAAGAGTCATCGCTTCCCGACAACAATGCCACAAAATGGTTTCTGTGCCCGCCGCTCCCATTCGTTGAATTTGAAGACCGACCGGATTTAAAAGAATTCGACGAAGAATCGTTTTCTTCCAAACGGGTCTCGTCCCGTTGATTCCGGTCGCCAGAATTGTTCTCGTGAACGTTGTCGTCGTTTTGCGACTCGAATCTGCCACGGCTACATCCACCGGATGACTCTAACACGTCCCCATCTGTCGAAAAATCGTGATGAAAAACTTCCAAAGAGTCGTTGCTTCCCGACGACAATTCCACCAAGTCGTTCCTGGGACCGCCGCATCCATTCGTCGAATCTGAAGACCGACTGGATTTAAAAGAATTCGACGAAGAATCGTTTTCATCCGAATGGGTTCTATCTTGGTTAGCGTCATCCGGCTCGTTCTCGTAAAGGTTGTGGTCATCCGGCCGCACGATTCCGTCGTGACTGGATTCGTCAGACGACTCGTCCGTCGAAAACTCGTGTCGGTTTTCGTCTTCGCTGTATGCACCCTCGTCGTCTTCGTCTTCGAAGTGGTCTTCATCCTCGTCTTCTTCTTCTTCAAAGTGTTCCTCATCCTCGGTGTCTGCAAAGTGGATCTCATCCTCGTCGAATTCGTCGTCATCTTCACCCTCAACGTCTGTCTCCCCATAGTGGTCCTCATCCTCGTCATCATAGCGGCCTTCACCCTCAGTGTCTGTATCCTCGTCTTCATCGCCACTTCTATTGTCCGCTACAGGCTCTGCAAAGAAAAACCACCGTTTCGACACATTAGACATTCTGCCCCATTTAAAGAATCATTTCCAGGGCTCATACTGAATTTTATAATTGGGCTTCCATGACTTTTCCTGAACATTAGATCAATTTTTTGAATCCTTAGATTGAAATGCGTGCAAGAACCGGCATTTATTACTGGTCTTTCTTTTTACGTACTATTAGACAATGGAATAATCTTCCCAAAGATAGTTTAAATTTTTTATAAATTTAGTTTAACAATGTTGTTTAGTCTAAACTGGCGTGGCAGAATTCTCCTGATATTGGGATCACCCCCCCTACCAAATGGCATTCACTTGCTGACTGTAGGAGAATTAGTTGAATTGAATTTTTCCAGACTTTTCCTTATCTAAAAATAAGTTTCCTTGACCATAAAGTCAATTTTCCCTGATTTTCTTTATCAAAAGTAAGTTTCCCTGACCATAAACTCAATTTTCGTTAACTATCCCTTACCAAAAGTAACTTTCCCTGATTACAAATTCAATTTTCCCTAACTTTCCATTATCAAAAATAAGTCTCCCTGACCACAGCTCAATTTTCCCTGTTTTTCCTTTACCAAAAGTAAGCTTCTCTGACCATAAATTCAATTTCCCTGACCATAAACTCAATTTTCCTTGATTTTCCTTTACCAAACGTAAGTTTACCTGATCATAGCTCAATTTTCCCTTTATCAAAACTAAGTTTCCCTCATAAAGTCAATTTTCCCTAATCAGAAAGTTTTCCTGATCATAGCTCAGTTTTCCCGTAACTTCCCCAAACCAAAAGTAAGTTTCTCTGATCATAGCTCAATTTTCCTGACCTTCCCTTACTAAAAGCAAGTTTCCCTGACTAAAATAAAACTTCCCTGTCATTTAAATGAATTATGAAATTTGAAAAAAAACGAATGAATTTCAATGAAAATAGTAACCAGCAATTATTTGTTTGCAAATTATACGCTAATATCAATTAAATATTACATTCTTGGACGGTGAACACACGGTAATGCACAGGGGTACTACATTAAGATTAACATGTCACACAAATTGGCATATTAAATTTCCATAACTTTCCAGGTCAGTATGAACCCTGATAACTTAAATTCAAAAGCAATATCGAAATAGACCTTACCGGCGACCTAGTCGCTCTTTAATCACAATGGACACAGTTGCGGCATTAAACAACAAAGGGCCGGAAAATAAAACATATTAGTCAGTCAAGAAAGTACTTTGCTACCAAAATAAAGTTAAAGCTTCCTCTTCCGAAAACGTTTGGAACCTACGAAGGATATAAGGACAGGGACACTGAGCCCAGCAAACATTACCAGTTATGGGCACTTATACCAAATGTGGATCCCCTGACTTTCCCTGACCATAAAGTCAATTTTTGCTGACAATTAACGGGAAAAACCACCTTAGAAAAAAAGTAGTTTTATCTCAAGAGTATATGGTAAAAAAAAATATAATATTCCTAAAATTTCACAACTATGTTACGCATAATTATTTTATAAAAATTGAACAAATTTGATATGGGACTGTTGCTGAAGCCATTCAGCCTTTCATTCAGGCAAGATAACTGTTCCAAAATGTGGTGTATTGCACGTGCAAAATACATTGGGTGTTCTGGGTTTGTACGAGCAATGTAAAATGTGGCTATGCGACGTCAATAACATGTCAATGGTATTTCAGCCATTAATTGTTTTCTTTAATTTATTATTATATAACTAAGTATAACATAGTTGTAAAATTTTGTGAATATCAACTGTTTCCAGAAATTAAGAAATATAACATCAATTTCCCCACAAATAATATGAATGCTATGTGAAGTTTTGCTACATTATAAGAATTTTATACGATAAATTTTCTGAATTATTATTAAAAAAAATGTTTTAAGATTACATATTCTGTTATTACTGTAATGGCAACCCCATCCAAATTTGGAAAAATTATCAAATTATAGAAGCATAATAACATAAAATTGAAGCATTAAAACTATTAAATTTCAAAAAATAACGTATAAAATGAAATAAAATTCATAAACATCGGCCAAAATTATAAAAAAACACAGAATAATATGCCTAAATATAGAACAAATTTACAAATCCCGGGTGGAAAAAACATTATAAATACGAGATTCCTGTGACCGCAAATGCAATATTCAGAAACTTTTAGCAAATTAAATGTTATTAAAGGGGATTACAAGCTGTATTAATTTCCCATAGGAAAGTTTTTGCAGCCGATTTCAGCAACCAATGGGCTTACAGACATTACAAAAATACCTAATTGAAGAGAATGCTAATAACCAGATAAATGCGAAGCCCCTTTCCCAAAACTTTGCTCCAATAACTACATTTAAAACCAAAATTAGATCGAATTTTTAGGACTTTTTCCACCTGAGTGGTGGAAAGTCTCGGACTTAAAAATGCAAAAAAGGTGCTCGCGATTACCTAGCTATGCTTTAACTCTTTCATTTTGTATTTTTTACATGTTTTAAGTAAATATTTTAAGAGATCCTCTGTCAATATTTTGATGCAAAGTTTCGCAAAAATGCAATTGCCAAAATTAGAAAGTACATTGAGCTTTATGGTTCATTTTCATGGTCACGGTTGTGCTCAAAACTGGTAACATTATTAGAAAGTCACCCACTACATACTACACTTGTACAATTTGTAATAACCAAGTATTTTTTCAGCATTTAAAGGCACTCATTACGATTGATAGATCGACTGTCACCAGTAAGGTCTATTGGATACACTTTAACGACTAATAATACGGTTTCTCGGTTAATTAATCCTGAAATACGGGATTAAATATTAGTATGAACGGTGCTCTTAGCAATAACTTCATTTTTATTGTAACTACGGCACTTGCAACGTGATTCCGCCGTCAGTTTAAAAATGAATACAAATATTTAAAAAACGAACAAGGAAATCACTTTAACATCAATAGTTACACAAAGGTGACTTCGGTTAGTTTGCCACCGAGAAGAAAAAAAAACACAAAAGTAATCTTTCCATTTGGAAAATCTTTGGCCATATGTTGACTCTATTAGAAGGCACACCACATCATCAATAGTATTTATATAAACAATTTTTTTGTCCATTCGCTACGGCAGTGGTTCCCAAACATCAGTGCATGGACCGCACGTCGAACACGGGAAAAAACACACAAATCAGACCCACTTATCTTTGTAATTCGAAGACCACGACAGTATATCCGTTGGGAACCACGGCACCTACAATACAAAAGCTTTGTGTAAATTCCTGGGTTCTAGCTATTTAGAATGAACGAAGCTTTTTAAAGGGTGATTATACGTCAGAATTTAAATGTAGTTATAAATATCTAGTTAACTGAGTAAAATACTGACAATTATATGCACAATCAAGAGTTCGTCAGAGTATTGCACTAAAGTTGTAATAAAAAATGAATTAAAGGGGTAGTGTACTCTCAAATAGTTTCTTCCAAGGTATAGAACATACCAAAAAACATACAAACCCAAGTTTTGTTATCCACAGGTTCATTCAAAAAAAAAAAAATAAAAAAAACATAGGCCAACAATTGCAATACTTGATATACGACAACTGCGCCTGTGACACCTTTGCTCCATTCAAACATCACTTATTTTTTCAATTCAATTCAATACAGTACCCTACAATCAGCATATATATTATGCCATTTGGTAGGGGGATAATTCCACATTCAGCAGAATGCTCCCTCATATTTTGAGAATTAAACACTATTGTAAAACTGAATATCGGATACTTTTGAACAATTTTTAGGAATTGTTTTCCATTGTCAGATATAGCGCAAGAAAAAGGACCAATAGCTGTGCCGGTCCACAGTAGTTTCCAGTGAGTTCCGGAGCTCAGTGGAACTAGATGGACTTTTTGGAGTAGAACTCAGTGGACATTTATAGGATAGAAACAAGTATGGTTTAGCCTACATGTATAGTTGTTAAAATTCTACAAATTTTGGGTTTTTATTTATTTTTCACTTTTGGTTTGAAAATGGCTCTATCTGTTTAAATCTCTATGGGCTATTAACATGACTGAAATCCCCTCTTAAAGTTTGACCAAAGTAATGACCACCATAGAAAAAAAATGTTTTTCTATCAAGTGAATACATTAATAAAATACTATTTCCAAAATTCCAAAACTATGTTAAACTTAGCCATTTAATGATAAATTAAATATAAAATAAATAATGGCCGAAATTCCATTTGCATGTTAATGACGTCGCTGACCTATATTTTCCAATGCACGTGGATATTAAAGAACTACAAGTGTAATTTGCACGTGCAATGCACTAAATTTTGGAACAAAATTACGTGAGTACATTCTTGTTTGCTTGAATGTGTAGGTCAATGAAATCTGCAGCACTTTCAGTTCAAATTTATTTTTGGTTTTTATAAATTAACTATGCATAACATAGTTGAGAAATTTTAAGAATATTCATTTCTTAATAAATACTCTTGAAAGGAAATACTTTTTTTTAGGTTGGTCTTCCGCTATGCTTTAACTAACTGTTGAATCTCTACATTTTAGCTATTTACATATATATTATGCATTCTGGTTGATGAAATGTATACAGTCTATAAGTATGATTAATGTGTGAATTTAATCAACATAATTTATAAATATATAAAAATTATAAAATGTAGAGACTTTCAATGGTTATGATATACAGTCGTGTGTTATTTTCTATGAAAAATGGGTGACTTATAATACATTCTAGGCGGAAAACGTAAAATTTCACTTTTATGCATTTTTTACCTTTTATTATATCAAGTGCATGTAATAATCTTTTTTTAAAAATACCATTAATATTCTACAAAATTTTGTGTTTTATAATTTGGTTAGAAAAAGACGCTTAATTCTATTTTGATATAAATTATTTGGTTTTGTTTGATGGAAAACAAAAAAAAAACATTTTGCCATGAGTTTCACGGGTTACCAACTAGTCATCATTATGTAATCATGAAACAGCTGGCCGACATCGGTTAAAAAATTTACTCGAATTCTAGCCCTAATACTGAGGCTATATCGATAAGCGTAAAGCAGAGTATATGCTACTATAAAATCTATACATTTTAAAGGCATTATATACGAGTATATAGGCAATACATGGTCTGAATGAAACCTTCACAACACATTCATTGATTTATGTGAGAATGTTGATACACACAACCAGATATATATACCTTGTTTATATAAAAAAGTCAAATTGCCATTTCTCAACAAGCAAGAGATTGGGTGCTACCACCTGCATGCAGCAATGTTATAAAATTCAAATATAGGAAACTATGTTCAGCCTAGTTTATTATTTTTTTTTTAAATACAACAATAAGCTGAAAATAGTTGCCAAGATTTAAAAATGGACTATTTTTGATTTGCTCTAGCTATATTTGAGAAATAACATTTTCTGAGGGTTTTATTCCATCTTAATGAATTCTTATTGGGTATGACATAATTTAAACTCAATAATTGGGAAAATTAATGTTATATAGAGGAGTCATTTTTATAAATGCCTATTTCGCAGCTATTTCTAGACATTTTTGTACACGGTTAAATTGGTAGTTTTTGCATCTAATAAAACGCATTAGTGTGCATATCTATACTCATCCATTTGGTTAATGTGACTAAAATGCAGAATTGCAAAATCTAAGAAGCCTTATCAATGTATGTTAAAGACATATGGTGCAATTCTGCATTTTAGTCAAATGCCTGAAATGGATGAGTTTATTTATGCACCCTTAGTCATAGCGGTTACTTTCCCATGAAAAGTTCTTGTTGACACAAGTCAAAGGGTTTTCCCCCTTTTTCAATTAAGAATGGTACCCTGTGCATGCGTGGGTAACATATTGGTATCGACATCGGAAAGACATAAAATTTTAGGAATAGCATGGTACAAAATTACGTGAGTATAGTCTTTTTTGCTTGAAAATTGGTATTTATGATATGATGCAGCTATATTTTTCTAAGGTGATCTCCCCCTTTAAAAAAAATAATTTTGTCGCATTTTTCATAGTTTTAAAGAGGTTTAAGCACGGAACCGTAATATTAATCTCAATAGAGATTTTTAGCCATTTCGAGCACAGTGATTTTTTATCCAAAGTACATAAAAATGCATACGATAAATATGCATTTAGACTTTTCGTTTA
Source organism: Choneiulus palmatus (assembly GCA_034695065.1). Lineage (NCBI taxonomy): Eukaryota > Metazoa > Arthropoda > Diplopoda > Julida > Blaniulidae > Choneiulus > Choneiulus palmatus. Next base: position 3,353 of record JAQFYV010000668.1, on the reverse strand, counting down.
GATTTTCTACATTTTTCTCAACACTTGAATTTAAAGTGCACCCCACCCAGATTTCCCCATGTCTTAGGTATAGGCCATGGAACCAAGCATGTTCAGCACTAATGCTTCCCCCCCACCTGGATCAAATCCTGTGGGTGCCCATGTATGTAAATATTTACTTCAGAGACATAAAAATACAATAGTAAAGAGGAAAACAACAGCAAGGTAGTAGCATGCTCCTTTTTTGCCTGGGTAGGTCCAAGATTAAAAAAGAAAGAAAAAAATGAATGCATAGAAAAAATCTTGAAAATCTGCCTTAATTTTAATGTTTATTCAATTATTGGTACAGATTTTTGAGAAAAGTGGCTTCACCACTACATTGATATTATAGCATCCTCTGAAATTGGGTATGTTCTTTGTTTGTGGTCCCATTGGTTGCCAAATTAAAGTGCAAAAATGTGTATGCAATTGACACATCACTAATCTTTACCTTAACTCCTCACTACTTGTTTCATTTTGGTACTCAAAATTTTGCACAGTAGAACCTGTCTAAAATAATACTCTTGGGACTAGTGACAAATATTACTTTAGGTAAGATATTATTTAAAACAGGTTCAACTGCAGACATGCTATACAGTTGCAAAACAGGGGATTTCCCCTTGTTTCAATCCAAGATGAGTTACTAGCAAACGAGCACCTTGTTACTACTACATGTACATGTTGATTATTTGACTCGTATCTACCAGCCTGCTGCATTTGGTACATGTACTTGCTTAGGCGTACGTCAAAAAATACCTCGTACAGGTTCAACGCACACGACAATGACAGATTATGTCCATATAACACAGTCGTGTTCAAACAGGATGCCATTTAAGTCCATCAACATCCTATAGAGAGATTCTGGATGCAGCAGAATATTTGTGGCATTCCTTTACCCTTTGCTCTGCAGAGGATGAAGGACTGTGTGAGCACAATAAAAATAATGCAGATGCCCAGAAGAATATTGACAGTTTCTTCCAACATCTTTAAAATTATTTATAATATTTTTCTTCCATGTTTGATACTATTGCAGTTCCTTTGTTAATATTTCATTAAAAAATGTGTGGGCCAATAAAAAATATGCAATATCACTTTAGGGAGGTTTATTATTTTATATATGGGCCCCAAGTTGGGACCGGCACATTTTATTATTTTAAGATTGGATTATTTTAGGCATGTTTTACTGTATAAATCATTAGTTATTAGGTTTGTTTCACAGTTCAATTCATTTCAGTATCCTACTATCAGCAAATGAATACCATTTGGGGGCGAATACCACCCTTCTATTTCAGATTTTCTAATGTATTAGGCATACATCACGGAACCAATCATGCTCAGTTTCAATGGTGTGCATCTCCCTCCCACATTTCCCATAGGCCACCAAGGCAATGTCATATTTAAACTGATGACAGTCACTAGCCTTTTAGAATTTTTTATAAATTTTTGATGATGATAAGAGTTAATATTTAGACCTTCATCATTTTATATGTGAATTGCACATTTGTTGCATGCTACTTAATATATTTAAGTATCATATCTATTGTTGTAATACTTTTTATTGTCATGCAATGTGCTGCTGCGATATTCATTTTGCAAACTTTATATTATGTAAATGTTTAAATTTTCAATTAGATTTCATTTTAATTGTGTTTTAGTTGTCATTTTTGGTTTTCTCATGTTGTAAAACATATATTTTGACATAAAACATGCCAGTATTTAATAGCAGTGTTATATTGTAGTTGATAGATATGGTAATTTGGCCGCCATTTTGAATTTGTCAATTACGGGAAAACTGCCACTATGTGAGACTATCACCCTGATTTTCTTCATCCTGGGACCTTGTAGAACATGTTCCATGTGAGTGACGCCGTATATTCAAGAATGCATACAGCCTTATACCCACACAATGCACTAATAAGGGTACAGAGGTACCATACTACGATAAAAAGAAAAAACAAAACATGTTTTAGAATATTTTAAGGACCAGCACTCTGTAAAATTGCAGTATTAAAGTGGCACTAGGTAAAATAGCACTCTATAAACAGACTCGTTAAAACTTATTTTTTACTGAGTGTCTCCATCAAATTGCTTTTTTACCGAGTGTCCCTGTAAAACTGCCATTTTACCAAGTATCTCTGTAAAATTGCCCTTTTACCTGTCTCGATAAAACTGCTGTTTTACTGAGTGTCTCTCGGACAGCAGAACAGAACCAAGAAGAACGGATTGAATACACAGTTTCCATGCATCACTTACCTATATTGACTAATGCCTTAACCTTTTGCTTCAACTAGCATACATAAAGTGATTCTGGCATGCGTAGGCCCCTTCACTCATGGAGAGATTTGAAAATGAGAGAACCACTGTTGACCGTATCAATGCAAAATTTGAATTATAGGGTGAATAACCCTAAGGGTGAATGGGTAATAAAAAAAACATTTTTTATCACAGCATCTTATAAGATGCAAGAATGTTTTCATGAACTTAAAAATATTACCGTATCTAATATTGTCTCAAGCTTGCATTTAGCCTTAATAAAGTTCAATTTAAAATTAAAATGATTTCAATAAATACAACTGAGTATAATGTTATCCGCCTTTATTAATCCTAATCAGCCTACATCTCATTTTGACTTTAATCTGGTTTCACCTGATCTAAAATTGATCCAGTTGGATTTGTCATACTAAATCTGGATCAGGAATGAATTTGGCCTGATTTGACTGTATCCAACTGGATCATATTTGATTTGACCTGATATGATTGAATCAGGTCCCAGATCTGTATTTGATTTAACTTGATATAACTGGTGTGAGAGTCCGGGTACGTGATCTCTGCCTGAGGCATAAATAGAAACATGTTTAGGTTGAATAAAACTTATTTACACTAATAATACAAACACTTTACAAATCATGGAGATATCAATTAAATGTCAAAGCACGGCAGCACTCAAAGATCCTTCCAGCAGATCCAGAAGTAACACGGGCAGCGCACCAACACGGGCACGGACAACGTGGGACACGGGTGGCACACAACTCAGTGGCAGGCCAGTGGATCACGGGACATGGGTGGCACACCAACATGGGCAGGCCAGAGGATCACGGGACATGGAGAATGTGCGACACAGGTGGCACACAACTCAGTGACAGGCCTGTAGATAATGGGGCATGGGGGAACGTGCTACACGGACGGCACACATACAGTGGTGGGCCAAGGGACTACGGGAAATGGGCAGGTCCAGGGAACATAATACACGGGCAGCTCACAAGCTATGTGACAGGCCAGCGGGTCACAGGGGCAGGGGATACTAGCACCGTTGCGGGCCCAAGGAGCATGGGACA
>JAQFYV010000667.1:0-10552 GCA_034695065.1 Choneiulus palmatus | reverse complement strand
TCCAATGACTTTTCAGATGACATTATGAATGTACCGAATATCTAAAACTAATTCGTCCATCCGGCGGCAAGAGAGAGGAGCCTGCTAGAATTAAGCCTTCTGGAATATTCAATCTTCAATTAAAGCAGAAAGCCCAAGTGCTTCCAGCCTTACTTTCAGATTGCACATTATTGCTTATTTCTAGTATCTTTTCCGGTCACCGGGTGGACGAATTTAGATTACCGTTCTAACCTATTTTTCGCCATACAATCAAATTCAAAATAGTTAAATAAAAACAATTTCGCAGCCTACTGATTTGAACTAAGGAACTGCTCTGAACGGTCAAGAAAATATGCAAAATTCATCAATTCAGTTTAGGATAAACTAGATTACAAATACAACGGGTGTACCTTCGGCACATTTCCAACTCGAAATGAACATGAAATAAGACCTATTTAAAACTGAAAATTATGGATTGTACCAATTTAAGCGCGCACTCTTGCCTTTAATTAAGCGTGAGTTAGATTAATGTTAATTGCCCATTGAGATTTAGTTTTAAATTGAGCATCTCTTTCTAACATAAAAACAGAAAAAATACATCAAAAATACCAAAATTTAAAGAATTTTAATAGCTACGACTTACGGTCAACTTTCTTTCACGAAAGTATTGCAATTTATAAAATAAAAAAAACGTATAAAAATTATATTTGGCTTTTTTTTGAAAGCCATAAATTGTCTGTTTTACTTAGAAAAAAGACGACGGTATGTTTTTGCTGTCGAAATTCCCTGCATTGTAACATTTTTAAATACAACATACCTTGGTTGATTAAATGTATGCACAAATCACATTTCGAATGCATGTACGAGCGTATTTCTTCAACCAAAATTTATAAAAAATGCTAAAATGTAGAGAATTTTATCATTTAACACAGACCGTCATCCTTTTTTACATAAGTAAAAATGGATGATTTATGAAAAATTTATAAAGGTAGGCAGAAAAAAGAAAATTTAATTTTTATGTATTTTTTTCTTATTAATTGCAATAAGTTATGAAAAATAAGTTGACTGCAAGTCCTAACTATTCAAATTCTATAAATTCTGGCACTTTGAATATTTGTATGCATTTAGGTTAGAAAGCGGCGTTAAACACAAATCCCTTTTGCCGATTAAAATTACTCCAGCCCAACCGTAAATGCTTTATTAGCCGATTTCTTCAAAAAGTAGAAAGCATATTTCTCATTGTTGGTAGTTTTAAAGGGGAAGACCACCCTAAAAAAAAGTATTTTTCTTTCAAAAGTATTCATTAAGAAAATACTATTCCTAAAATTTTACAACAATGTTATGCATAGTTATTTTATAAAAAAAACTAAAATAAATTTGAAATGCGACTGATGTGGACGTCATTGATACCTTCATTCAAACAAAAAATAATGTAGGGCCTACTCACGTGATTTTGTTCCAAAATGCGATGCATTGCACATGCAAATTACATCTGGCGTGCTGGATTTGCACGTGCTTGACAAATGTGGTTGCAACGATGTCATTAACATGTCAATGACATTTTGACCATTACACATTTTTCTTTAATTTATTATTAAATAACTAAGCATAACATTCTATCAAAATTTTGGGAATAGTATTTTCTTTGGGTATACACTTGAAAGAAAAATAATTTTTTCGAATGTGGTCTTTGCCTTTTATAAAGTCAACCACACAGCTAGAAATTATATGAATATTCCGCGGCTAAACGGCACAACCGACAAGAGTACACATTTAATTACATTAGTGTACAATTCCAGCATAAACGAGTAAAACAATATACAAAAATATTGCAAGTACCGCAGTTTCCGGACAACGAAATATGGGAAAAACGCGAATCAACAGTCCTGCCTAAAAGCATTTGTACATGTTAATAACATCATCAAGTAAAACACAAAAACGAAAGGCCCTTACGCCAGAAACCGAAAAGAACAAACTTATAAAATACTGAAACAGGGTATGGGACCCTATAATAATTCATGCAACCAACTTGTCACCGGGCAGTGTGTGTTTGTTTGTGAACAAAAAAGTGCAAAAAAGCAATTCGGTATAAGTTCTTTTCTAAAAACAATCTTGCTTCTAGCACAAACTTTGCGCCAACCTGGGATGCATGCAAACCCCTGAAAGGGGATGGGGGATGGGGGACGGGGAGCGAGTACTGAATACACGATATCATCAATAATAATAATATCAACTTGTCGTAAATTTTAAAAATGAAAAACAATTTAAAAATGGCAGTGATTGAAATTGGCACTTGACCATTGTTGGAAAAACGACATACTTGGCCTAGACGACTACACAATTTTTTTTAAACGACTACCTTGACTTATTACGCGATCGTGTAAAATTACCGCTTGTCGAGAAGAGAGAGACAGAGATAGAGATAGAGAAATCGGTGGTGGCGGCGGGTTGAGACGAACCGCACTCGCGAGGATCGGTAGGAGTAGGAGGATTCGGGGGTGGCGAAGAAGGGGCCCGTTTTCCATGTGGCAGCACTGGCCCACCCGCTCGTATATTATTGGGAAGCTGATCAGGTACCGAATTTGAAAACACCGAAACAACGCCTGCTTATACGTCGTTCGTTCCAAAGCCCGGTCCAATGCCCTATTTCCACTTGGCGAAAGCGCTTAAGTTGAAGCTGAACTAGGCAGTACAATCACTGTATGTGGTACGGCATCAACTGCCGTATAGGTCAACTGTTGTATCGACGGCAGAGCAAAAACAATTCTACTTTTTGGTGCTAAACGCTGATCAAGATGGCGGCCGAAACGATTGCGAGAATTGTATTCGAAGATGTTGTTATTAATTACATCTCTTTGAGGAATACAGAGGAACGGGAGGAGCGAAGAAAATAACCCTTGGAATGAAAATTGAAGACAATTTAAAAAAAAAGATTTGAACGTTTTTGCTGCATCAACGGCAGATCAAAAAGCAGATCAAAATGGCGGCCGAAACGATTGCAAGCACTGGATTCGAAGAGACATTGATTTAACTAGATCTAGTGCTCCAAGTAATACAGAGAAACGAGAAAAATAAAAAATAATCCTTGGAATAAAAATTGAGGACAATTTGAAAAAGAATTCAATTTCGTGCTCAGGGTAAAGTTTTTAATCTTTGATTACCGCTAACAGCGGTGACACTGATCACGTCAGTGACGGGAAGTTGCTCAAAATGGCGGCCAAAACGATTAGCACAGATATTAGATCCTGCGCTCTGAGTAATAGACAGGAAGGAGTAAAGAAAAAATCCTTTTTAATGAAAATTGTGGGCAATTTAAAAAAAAAAAAAAAATGAATTCCGTGCTGAAGTCAAGTTGTTTCGTTCACTACCTTGTACGGCGGTCGCACTGATCACATAACGATGACGTCATCCGGCCGTTGCCGTCGGAAGTCTAAGCAACGCAAACACGCAAGTGGAAATAGGGCAAGAGACCCAAGAGAGACGATGTAACGTTAAAAAAGAGAGGTATAAGGAAAGGGACGAGGAATTTCAGAATCGCGACGCGGCGGCCCATTCCTAGAAGTAACCCGGATGTTCCGAAATGCCGTAGTAATGTCCATTATACACCACGCCAATCTCCCTCAGCACCTCGCCTTTAATAGTCGCTTTGATGGTCCAATTGTGCACATCCTCGCTCTCCTTTTCGCGCTCTAGCCTCTCGACGTCTACAATTTTCGAACTTAGCCTCTCCAGTATGATTCCGATGTCCTTAATGGTCAAGTGTCTCTTCTGCTCCACGGACAACTGATCGACGAGCAGCAGGTAACGTTCGGACAGCTGCTCGTCCTCGTTGGCCGTGTTCTCTGTGTCCGATTCGGACGACTCCCTCTCCTTGGGTTCCACGTGCACGTCCAGGAATCGAACGTGAGCCCCTTTGGGGGACGGACGCCTGACCTCCGGCTGTTCCTGTATGGGGGAAGTGGCCACCGATTTGTTGACGTGGATGCGGCCGCCCTCCTCATGTAACGCGCAGCAATGAAAGTCGCACACGGCAGTCAGGTCGGGGCTTGAGCCCCTGGGCACGTCATTGATGGTGGTCACTCGCTTGACAATAGGAACTGTGGTGACTTTCTCCCCCATCCGCCTGCCGCCACCGTCGGCCATCCCCTCGATCTTGGCAGTGATGAGGATGGGGCTCCGTCGGTCCTGGCCTTCCACGCCGGACGGCTCCTCGATGGTGGGTATGCCGTCCGAGTCCTTGCCTTGCGGCTTTCCCGAGACGGCAGTTGTGAGCCTGCGGATGTCGCGCTGGTCCCAATGTAGCACCACAGTCACCCGTCCTCGATTGTCCATTATTTTCCACGAGGGTGCCTCGTCTATAAGTTCCAACGTGTTAATGGCGTCACATACTATTCGTGGAATGGCGTGGATGGCTGTGTGAGAAACACACACCTGTCTAGAGATGTAGGCCTCGCAGAGGAGATACCAGGATTTGTGGAGCGAATGTTTCTAAAACAGGCATTTTCCTCCATTTTCACTAGCCCCAATTTTGACTCTTAATATCAGAAAAAAACTTTCCCCCGAAATACGAATTTATTTTAAAGTTCTAGCAAAATTGCTATGCACTTATTGTCTACCTAAACTTGACAAATTACCAAATCCGTCCGCCTGGCAGCCAGACTCGTATATACTCTGTTCTGCTTTTAAAATGTCCACGAAGCGCCCTCTGTTAAGCCTTTGTTTAATTAGAATCTACGTTTAGCGTACGTTTGTGTGCACTTTAGTTTAAATATGGTCACTTTATGGCCACTGTAAAGTATGGTCACTTTTAACATTGTTCGTAACTGGCGTTGTAAGGATGATATAAAATTTAAACTTTGGGCCGCTGGCCTTAAAAATTTGCATTAAATGTTATGCAAATTTGGCTGCACTTCAAGTCTAAAGATTGATAGTTTTAATGTGAGTTTCCAATCGCCATAAACTCAATGTGATATCAGTGGCCGCCATTTTGTAAGAGCATTGATTGCGAAGTTTTGCTATAGCAAAAAAGGCTCTCCAGAGGGCGACTTATGTGACATTTTAAGGGTGGAACAGAATACTGAACGCCGAGAATTTTCCAACTGCAAGTATATTTGAAAGCTCTACTTTATAAACAGCCAGTACATCAGTGCGTAATCATAGTATCGTTTCTGGCACCAAATGGACAAATTTGTTCCACCCAAAAAATTTCGGTTTTTCTGATATATGAACTTCATTAAAATTGATAAGCCCACCTTTCCCAATACATTAGCAATTCTTAATCGGTCAGCATTGTACTCCAGATTCCGAGTACAACTATTAGAATTGCAATGTTTAATCTAAAAATTACGTTTTAAAATTTGCTAACATTATTTTCAGAAATTCTCTCTACAAATCCGGTCTCCCCTCCATCCTACATGTTTCTGCCATTAATTAAGACATTAAAACGAGGAAACTACTTGATGCAACTACAACAACCGACAAAAGGATGCGAGAAATAGAGAGGAATAACTAGATATTCAGCCAACATTTAAAATAAACGAAAAATAAGGGCAAGAATACGTACTCCAAATCACCATTGAGTTGACAATATAAACACGGGCCATCAAAACAACATCAGAATATAATAAAATATAAAAACAAAACAAGAAATGAGTCTGGAGACACACCAGAAACGTTCTTCGCAGCAATCAAATTGACAACAAACAAAATCAGGTATAATACTAATCCACGTGCGGGTACTTATTACTACTGATGCAGTCAAGTTTGTGTCATACTCCGTTCCACCCTTAAAAAGTTCCTAGAGGCGCCCTCTGGGGAGCCTTTTACACTAGCAGCTACCGATAAAAAAAAAGATGACACACGGAGCTGGTGTCGATAGGAAGGCCTCACGAAAATTACCGATCTTTAGACTTGAATATTTTGAGGATTCAAAATTAGGCCAATACGTAAAAAAGTTTTAATTTGATATATTTTTGCCACGCCATCTACAAACAAGATGAAAGGCGGACGCCTCCATATTTTAAAAGAAACTACTTTTTTTCAAGTAGGTGCATGTCAGCGTGTGCAAAACGCTGACTCTTAATTTAACGAATACATAACAGAGGGCGCTTCTCGGGGTATTTTAAGTGTGAAACAGAGTATAGGCTCGATTTGTGAAAAATAAGTTACAATTTGGGGAATACATTCGCACTCAACTTGCAACTAATAAGTCGATAAACGATATCGTTTGCAGCCAAGAACCAAACAGCCGATGGGTTCACTTGAAATGGGGAAACAAAACAAAGAATTCTACTAAAAAAACAGCCCCGATTAATAATAAAAGAATAACGCAAAACGCTCAAATAAACCAACTAGAAAATACGAATAAAATAACACAAATAAATGCAGCAGCCAAAAGCATGGAGTGCCATTTTCAATTCAATTCAACTCGGTACCTAATAGTTGGCAAAAGAATGCCGTATAGAAGGGGGTAATCCCACAACTAAATCTCTCCCACGTCCGTCCGCCGAGACTTAAACAATTATTAAATTGAATTCCAAACAAATTTAAGCTATCTTTCGGAACATTATTCCATTGTCTAACTGAATGCAATGTCAACAGTTCAGGTCTCAAAGCATGTTGAAACCGACTATATATTCTCGTTTCCAGGTTAAGAAGGGTATCAATCAGCGCCATTTGTCGAGCCTTTGTTAGAGTAGAATCGATGACACGTGCTTGTGTGCACCTAAATGAAAAAAGTAGTCCCCTCGAATGAAATGATGGGAAATTTAATGTTATATCGCAATCGAAGTTAGCTAATCAATTGCGATTTGATTCCAATTTTTGCTCATAAAAAGGCTCAATAGATGGTGCTGAGCGATCACCATCTTAGCCTGTAAATGAGCACAGCTGCTGTGTCAAGGGTTTTAACAACCCTTAACGCCATAAATAACAGCAATGAAGAGACAACTTTTGAGGCAGAGGTGCATTGTTTCCAATTTTCACTCGTAAAAAAAGGCTCAACAGAGGGCGCTGACCCATCGGCATTTTAGCCTGTAAACGAGCATAGCTGCTGCGTCAAGGGTTATAACAACCATTAATACGATAACCCCATAACAACCCCGGGATAGCATAAGCAAGAACGTTTGTACTTTTAAAGCATCTGCGAGAAAATCAAATACTCTTCAATATCTAAAAACATGATGAATGAGAATTGGATGCAAGTAACGAATCCATGCAAAAAAAAAAAAAATAATAATGCAACAATGCACAGTGCAGCCCAGCTTTTCTCTTTTAAAAAAGCAAATAAATGGCAAAATAAGTTGCCAGTGAACAACATACCTGCCCTTATGGCTTCCACGCCCGGTGGATACCATCGTTCACCAGCCTTTAGCAAGAGAACAATAGTGTTTTCTTCTATGCGTCTAAAATAATCGTCATCCACTTCAGTCCCATCAGCCTCCAGGACCACAACAACACCCTCTGCCTCGTGTATGTCTAACTTTATCTTTCCTTTGGAACGAAAGAAATGAAACACCAATCAGTATTAAGGAACCACTGGAGCCATGTTAATAGTCCATAGAGTTTTTAAATGATCTACTTTTTTCCAACTAAAAGACATGAAAATACATAAAAAATACCAAAATTTGTAGAATTTTAACAGCTACGCCACGAAGGAGTGCTTTTTAAAAAAAATATTTCAATTAATAAAATAAAAAATACAAAAAACAAAATTATAACCATTTTCTACAATCTTTAGAAACTTGTTATAAATCGTCCGTTTTTCGTAGAACAAAATGGCTGATGGTTTGTTTTAGCTGATGAAATTCTCTACATTTTAAATCTTTATATATTTTTGTTGATTAAATGCAAGGAAAAAAATCATAATCAGAATGTGTGCATTTCATGAACAAAAAATATATAAAAATATAACAGAAATGCTAATATGTGGAGAATCACACCAGCTAAACATTTCGTCGTCCTTTTTGTCTTACGAAAACTGGACGATTTATAATTTTTTTAAAGATAACCGGAAATCGATTAAAACTTTTTTTTTATTTTATTAATGTAAATCATTTTTTGAAAAAGTGCCTCCCACATGGTCTAGTTATTATAAAATTCTGCACAAATTTCGGTATTTTTGTATGTATTCTTTTGTCTTTTATTTTTTCTAACCAAAAGACGATATGGGCGATTAACATGGTTCCAACAGACTCTTAAATTTCAGGAAGATTTAACGGATTCTCACATCGAGACATGCTCCCGTTCCGAATGTACATCACCAAATTCAGATTACACTTCACATCTTATTAAATTTTATCATGAGCATTTCAAATAGGGTATTGTACAGGTGGTTAATAGTAAATTTTAATTTCAATTCTGTTCACAACTAGAATATGGAATTTTTCTATACATTTTTTGTACTAGTATAGGCCCTAGAGGCTGGGATTGAAAGCAGGATTCGAGACTTTGTATCCCTTTTTTCCACGAATGTATATTCACCTTTCCGGATGAGATCGGTTAAGCTGCTTGCTATGATACCTTTGCGAATGGCACGGTCGGCACTCCATACTTTAAAAGGCCGTTGCCGAGGGTTCTGAAAAAAAAAGATTTCTGGGTTATTAATTACATCACTTCAACATTTTTGCTTCCCATTTCAAATAAACAAATGTTCCCAGTGATAAATCTGGTGACCCTGCCAAATTCTACTTATACTAATTCCTAAAACTTTGAGAAAAAAATTCAGTGATTTGGTTAAAATGTTAGTTTTAGCAAATGGAAAGAAACTGTAACTGCAAATATTGATCAGTAGCATTTGTTTTAATGCAAAATTTATATACATATATATATATATATATATAGGTCTATATACACACATAGGGCCTATATTATTTTTTAACGTTCAGGATCTTTGAACGTTTCGAACATGCAACACAATATGGGTTTGCATTAGTTTGATAATTGCGAGCAAGATATTTGCCTGTCAAGAAGTTTCTCAAAAATTCGGGAACAAAGCAACCCTCAGAAAAAGTTATTTTTAAACGATAGAGCATATCAAAAATAGTCCATATCCAAATTTTGACAACTATGTTCAGCCTAGATATAACATACAACCTAAATAGCCCATATCCAAATTTCGACAATTATGTTCAGCCTAAATACAACATATCATAAATAGCACATATCCAAATTTTGACAACTACGTTCAACCTAGTTTATTTAAAAAAAAACCGAAAGAAAAATAAAAGCGTGGTAGGCCTATAAAACACCCTTTACGCCTCTAGTAGCATGAACGTGACGTGCAATCCAGACGAAAAACATCTTTTCTCGATGCTCCTATTAGCTAAGAAGAGGGATAAACACATTACTTTCCTACCACAACAGACGTAAAAGCTGTTGTATACTACATTTTCATGTTTCTTCCTGATTTCTTAAAAACAAACTAGGCTGAACATTTTTGATATGCTCTATCGTTTAGAAATAACCTTTTCCGAGGGTTGTATGCCCCTTAAAACCAGAAAACAACAACAAAAATCAATTTGAGCAATGCAAGCGTAAAGGGTTACAGGAACATGCTTAAGGTCCCCATTTGCACCTTACGCCAATCTCCATACACAAGGTGCCGAGACCATTTCCGGGCAGTTAAAAGAATAACCTGTGTTCGAGGCAGCTCGATTCCTAGTGCAGTCGTTTATAGTCAAGCGGCACGAATGTCGAGGTGTGCTTCTCGTATCATCCCCAGCGGCCAAAAAATCAATGAGAGTTTAGACCTAATAAAAATCAGTTCTGGAAAAATAAAGCGCAGCGGCAAGGCAGCAGGCAGCATTACTAGTAATGATAGTAGTAGTAGTAGCGGCGGCAGCGGCAAGGCTGGGCTCAGACACGATATGATCCATTTCTGAATGGCTGGCAACTAAGGAAGAGTTCAATGACATGACACACGTAACAAAATCGCGAATCCAGATCCACTCCTGCCAGACTGCCGCATCGCCGGAATAATTAAGTGCATTCGGTAGCCCTGACTACACGCTTTTCGTAGCAAAACCCAAGCACGAGTCTCGGCGAGTAAAGCCCTATCCAAAAATCCAATAGAAATATATATGTATATATACCGGTATAGGACCTTATAAAAACCATTATTCAAAACCAATAATTTTTGTTAAAAGTGTAAGACCACCCTAACAATTTACTTTTAAGAGTATTCATTAAGAAAATACTATTCCCAAAATTTTCTAACTATGTTACGCATAGTTTTTTTTAATAATAAATTAAAGAAAAATTAAGTAATGGCCGAAATACCAATACTATGTGAATGACGTTGCATACTTACATTTTTCAATGAACGTGCAAATTAAAGAACACCAAGTCATTACACTTATGACACTATTAAAGGGGAATGAAACCCTCAGAAAAAATATTTTTCTTTCAAGAGTACCGGGTATGCCCTAAGAAAATGCTATTCCGAAAATGTCACAACTATGTTATGCTTAGTTATTTAATAATAAATTAAAAACCAGTGAATAGCAAAATAAAATATGATTGACATGCAAATGAAGCCAAAGAAGTCACCTTTGTCTGTGCACTTGCAAATCCA
>JAQFYV010000666.1:0-10556 GCA_034695065.1 Choneiulus palmatus | reverse complement strand
TGGAGTATATTGACATTTTTATCTTAACAACAACATAGGCCTAGTTGTGAAATTTTGGGAAGTGTTTTCTTAATGCATCCTCTTGAAAGAAAATACCTTTCTAGGGTGGTCTTTACCTTTAAATAAAATGCCCCTGATTCCCAAACATTCAAACATTGGTTCTGTGCTACTGTAAAAATCCTTTCTAACATCTTTCATTTTTGTGCAGGCCTTGACAGATCTGAACGGTGGAAAATGCAGCATGGCCGACTCCTGTTCCTTCGCCACAACCGAAGAAGGAATCTACGAAATGCTCATGAAGAACTTTGAGCGCCATTACAATTCCAACCGATCACCCTTCGGCCTGTATTACCACGCATCTTGGTTCCTGGTGCCCCATCGCCAGGAAGGATTTGTGAAATTTCTGGAAGAAATCCTCCAGAAGGATGACGTCTACTTTGTCACGGCATTACAAATGTTGGAATGGGTCAAGAATCCCACGCCACTGTCTAAAATCAAGCACTTCGAGCCCTGGCGTTGTGACCGAAACGACCGTGTATCATCATGTAACCGACACAAGAGTTGCGAACTCAGATTTAAAGGGGATGTTCGCTATATGAGCACGTGCAATTCCTGCCCCAATGTTTATCCTTGGGTGGGAGATACAGGGGTGACTAAACACGTCCATACTATAAGCTCTTAAATTATTTTGATGATAGCCCAAATATTCAATGAAAAAAATTCAAATTAGTCCAAATTTTAAGACATGCACGGATGTCCACCACCAATAAGAAAACCCAGCAGTTCTAGCATTGCAATGTATACCAGCATATACATTGGTCTACAACTGTGTGGGTTAATCTTGTCAATTTGGCAAATAAATTGTTATAAGATTTATTTAAATATGATTTTGTGATCAATCAAGGATCAGCTGGATCGGATCCAACTTGTTATATTTTTGTTTATATAATTTGAACATTTTACAAGCAAAAAAAACAAAAAAAAGAGGAAAAGATGGCAGTTCCTTAATTTTGGGTAAACAATGTAATATATATGCAAATTAATTCAGAACAGGAATCCAAAAAAATCTAAGGTATTTTTGAGGAATTCTTTTATACTATTTTGCACAGGCATGCTTTCTATTTACAAGTCTCAGAATTGAACATTTCAGTTTTTTTTTTTTTTTTTTTTTTTGCTGGGTTTGGCATTTTATGATAATTTGTTATATGCACTCCATATAAACTGAAAGCTAATTGAACTAACAGTTTAAGCAATGTTAGTTACATTAGCATAAATCTAAAGGAATTCTTCGCAATAAGTTCCATTAGACTAATTTTATAAGTTTACTATAAAAAGACATGCTGTTTGTGAATCCTTGAAGTTCTTCCGCAAGTTCCATTGTAATAAGTTGTGTCAAATACGAAAATAAAAACAACTCCATATTACAAATTTTAAAGAAGTTAACCTAAACCCCACAAAAAAATGCTCTTTCTATAATAATATAATCAATTCAGTTGTTCATTTGTACATATATAAAGATTTCATAATTAAATTTCTGCATAGTCGTGCTTATTAAGAGGCAATTAAATAATCTATTCACGGTAGCTTATTTATGGGTTATTACTCTGAAATGCTTTACATTATGCCATACATAACTGATAATTCCTTCGCTTATAATAAGCTTAATTTTATATTCAGTCTTTCATTGTAAATGTTAGGGACAAACTAAACTTTTTCCATTGCAGCTAATACAAAATATTATGGCCTACACTTATGAGGACTTTAAAGGGAATCACCTGTTATCCTTTCGCCAATGCATGGTTGTACAGATAAATAGGAAAAATAGCACTACTTGTTAAAATTTCCATTTATGATCTATTTCGCTTGCAAGGAGAAAAGATTTGAAAATTTTGGGTATATGCTATTTAATGTCATTTAAGAAAATGGTCAGTTTTGAAATTCCGGGTATAATACGTGTATGTGGTTTGATGTTCTATAGACAGTATTGAGATTCGCATAACCAAATGTCACCAAAGCAATTTTTCATAATTGCGCAAATACTCATCAATGAAAACTATTTTGTTGAGGGGAAACAACAATGATGGTTGAGTGATGTGAAACTAATGTAGGCCTACCTGTTTCAGGATCTTTGTTAAGTTAAGCATTTTCATTTATTACCCAAGTGCAGATAATCAAATAAACCATAAAATTACATCTGCACATGTGCAGAAAAACGACAACGATCCATTAAGATCTAAAGGAACATAACCAACAAACACAAGATAGACTGCACATCCTGTACATAGATATAGTGTTAAGGCGTGAAACTTATATATTGAAGCCTTTGGATGGTTAAGCAGACGTACCGCAAAAGTGTATTATGAAAGTCGTTAATGACGAAGCCAATAATGGCAAAGTGAAAATTATAATAATAATAGAATTCTAGTTATAAAAAATTGTGTAATTTTTTCCACTCAAATAGTTGTTCACACTTAAAGAAACCAAATGACTTATCCACCTGTTGCCATTGACACAATATCTCCTTTTTATCATATTCTGTATTTCTAAAATAAGAAAAGGTAACACTAGCAAGCATTTCGTCTGCTTGACTACCAAATGCATTGCGGCCAATTCAGCAATATATGTTGCTAGATAGGTAATTGAACATAGCTTGTTGACTATCTTTCAATGTCGGTATTATGAATAAATTAAGATTGGCCTACTGGAATCAGGGTTCGACCAGGATTGGTACTTACGGTTTTATGTAAATTGTATTAAGTTGGGGTTACAAGTGATTTTGTATATGGGAAATGTCAATTTCAACCAAATTTGTTAAGAAATAAAAAAAATATTTTCATGCAATATATGTTACACATAAAAATGTTCATGAATTAAATTATTTTTTTTTTTTAAATTTACAGTTTATATTTAAATAGAAATTCCTGAGATTGCATAAAAGACAATTCAAAATGAAGCACGGTTAAGAGGCAATCCATGGATTTTCATCCCAGTCATCACTATCATCAAGAACAAATTTTCTCAAATTTCTTGGTATAGTAATCTCTTTTGTATACTGACGTATTTTGTGTCTTATACATTCTGTTGCATATTTATTCTTGGAATGTCACCTATAATAATGATTACTGACTGACTAGTTAATGTATTGTTCATTAGCTTGATTGTAATTTTTAAATGATTAATCACAACATTAAAATAGAGCCTACTTCCAACAGTGGTTGATGGCTGACATATACAGAGGGGCTTCTACATTTCAGAACATTTCAAGAACATACATCAATTACAGAGGGTCAAAGAAGCAAGCATATAGGCTATAGTCAAAACGTATAAAAGCAATTTTTACAAAAATTGCATTTTTGGGTTCATTAATTGACCCTTCTTCAACTTCAACTTTAAACAGGAAAAGTATTATGGGTATAACAAGGTACATAAAATGGAAATTAAGCATGTGTTTTGATATTCAATTCAATTCAACTTATTACCCTACAGTCAGCAATTAAATGCCATTTGGTAGGGGGCAATCTCACTCTCAGGATAACTATCCTATATTTAATACGAAATTTAATGTGAGATGAGTGCGGTCATGGCCAACTTTTAGTGGAACTACCTCAGCATTCGCCTGGAGGAACTTTGGGAAACCACGAAAACCAAAGTCAAAACAGCAGACCTGGGAATTGAACCCAGGTCTCCCGAATGCCAGTCCGGTGTCTTACCAACTAGACCACTGTGGCTCGGTTTAATGAATGCATAAAATGCACAAATACAATAAATAACATATTTTTAAGTATTTTATTTTATATATCAAAAAATGATATAATAATATATCACATAATATATTTCAAAATATTATAGTAATATATTTAAAACATATTTTTAAATATACCAAAAGTCTCAATTCAGTTTATTATCACATATATTGTATAATATACTTTTATGATATTATGCACTATATTTTTTTATATATTAGTAAATATGAACTTTTTCATGTGGGTTACGTAATTACGGAATTTTTCTTACACTAGATGGCGCTATTTATGCAGCAAACGTACAAACCGTAAACGTACAAATGGGCAGAAAGCATCAAAGCTTTGAATGGATAAGGGAAATTCACCATTATAGGGGAAGATTACTTTAGAAAACTTTAGATCATTCTTTCAAGAGTATAATCACTAAGAAAATATTATTCATGAAACTTACTGTGCAACTACTAATAACTATTTTTGGTAATGGGTGTATGTTTTCACGAAAGCGTTTACAGAAATCATTAAGAAAATAATGCAGGATTCACCATGATTTCTTACACAATCAGACACAAAATAAAATCCACTTTTTTGACACTAAAATTTATAGAAATATATGAAAATGCTAAATTGTTACTAAAATGTAAAGACTTTTCTTATAGTTATGCAAGAACATTGACTAATTTTTTTTCTGAGAAAAACAGACGCTATAGATTTAAAGTCTTAATTATCTTCTTATAACATTTTTGTGATATTATGCGTATTATATTTAGCCAGTATTCTGGTGGATTGAAAAGTACGATTAGTTTCAGTTTGGTTCGGCCGGGTTTCCAGTCCGTTCCATACCTTGGACCGGGTAACACCATGCATAGACAGTACCATAAAATTTAAGAGACAACGACTTATATATAAGTTGTCGACTATATTGTATTCTTTTATTTAAATTTAAAATTAAATGTTGAACTTACAATCATCAGCACTCCCAAAATGTAGAAGTAGCAACCACAAAAGTGGGATGAAACTTAGAAGAGCTCTCATTGAATTTCTTATGTTTTTGCAGAATAACTATATTGTGATGTTTTGCAAATGGTGATGTTCATATTTATATAAGTAAGCCATGCTTAGATGCATGGGGTTAATGATTTTGTTTTCTGTTTTTTTTCCAACTATGTCTATGTGTCTATTTACATACAGTATAAGATATATTGAATTCTCACATAATGGAAATTTATAATGGTAATACAAAATATTTTAGACTTTTCATGAGCATATGAAATGTAATAGACATTACAGCAGCGATGTCAATTTATTCAAGGTCAAAAGGTTGGGCTACAGCTGGACCTTATTCATTTTCTTGAAAAATATGTTGTGAAATCTATTATATAATCCAACTAATGGTGAGAGCATTGCACCACCTTGAATAGTTAACTCAAATGAAAAATAGCAATACAACTTAGACAAACCCTTCATTTAGCAAAGCACACATGTTTAAAAAATCGTTTCAACTACTATGCAAAATGTTTATAGACTGCACACATTTTTTTATTATTGTATTCAACATTTTATTAGTCGAAATTTGAATATTCATGATGATGAGTCAGTCTAATTTAGCATGTTTCTGCATGTTTTGAGTGAAGCACACATGTATATGCATATATTTACTTATATAATTGTGCAATTCTTAATTTAAGTATAGTGTTTATGACATCATTGCTTGGTGTAGGAACCTTCTGGTTTCATGAGCAATAATTGCATGGGGGACGGAGGATGGGGGGGGGGGGGGTTTAAGGGTTTATTTAACATATAGCAGATGACAAGCATGAGTAATACTCTCTGGAACAATTTCAATCATCTTTCCTCGGTTAAAAAGAGATAACTCAAGACTTGACTTTACGTGATGTAAGTTTGGCTTTATATACAGGTAAGTTGCTTCAGAGTTGTCGTCGGATAAAATATATGGATAGTGTTCTCTTAACTAAGGGTATATCAGTAGGAAAAATTTTTTTCACACATCTTAACCCGGTTTTATATTAGAAAGAAACCCCAGAGTACTTAATCGTTTGCATAACTGTACATTATTACTCATATCCGTTTTCATAACACTGCAGTATTTGCATGTTTTGAGAATATTTTGATATATTGAATTGACATATATTAATGCCCAGTCATTTAATAATAAAACTTTCTTCAGTAGATGTTGAGATACAATAATTTGATGACATCAAGTGGATGTGGTTTGGCTGCTGTTGTCAATGCTGGTCATTATCTGTGATTGAACAGGTATAGTCAACCAAGCCAATGGTTTTTTTTTCTTGATTTAATTTGCAATGCATGAATGCAAGTATATTACGAGAGAACATACTAAGTTCCTACTGACAATGCAAATTTAATTATTTATTGAATAAGTTAATTCAATTTTATCTTTATTCCTGTGATTACTACATGGACAGTCACCAGCACAAATCTCCTATACAGTCAAGCATGGGTCACCAATGGAAAGACTATCTGTCTTTCATACATTAAAGTAGACATAATGCAGTTTAAAATGTATTTACTTTTGATTAAGGCCAGGTTTTTATATTTTGTTCCTACACCTAGAAGATATCTGTGGAAGAAATTGCATTGACCAGGTTTAAGAGGGGCTTGAGTCGGAACCGTATGTTAATCTCCATAGAGATTTTTCAGCCATTTCGAGGTACATTACTTTTTTATCTAAAGAACATAAAAATACTTAAAAAAAATACCGAAATTTGTAGAATTTAGAAACTCAAAACTAGAAATTATTTTTTTTTATTTAATAAAATAAAAAATAAAAACGAAAAAGAAAGAAGTTTTCAACATTTGCATCTATCTTTAAAAAACTGTTTTAAATCGTCCATTTTTCCTAGGAGAACAATAATGACGGTATGTTTTAGCTGATGACATTCTCTACATTGTAGCAATTTTATATATTTTTTTGTAAACTTTGGTTCATGAAATGTAGGCATTCTAATATTTACAATGCGTGTATTTCATCAACCAAAATGGGTTACAAAATATATAAAATTGCTAAAATGTAGAAAATTTCATCAGCTGAAACAAACCGTCGTTCTTTTTGTCCTGCGAAAAAAGAACGATTTTTAACAAATTTCTAAAGATGGAGGAAAAATGTTAATAATTTCATATTTTTTTAATTTTAATTTTATATTTTATTCATTAAAATTTTTTTAAAGAACAAAAATAACTTCTAGTCCGAGCTGCTAAAATTCTACAAAATTTGGTATTTTTTGTGTATTTCTATGTGCTCTTGATAAAAATGTAATGTACCTCGAAATGGCTAATAATCTCTATGGAGATTAACATTATGGTTCCAACTGAAGCCCCTCTTAAGAAGAATTCTGTCTTATGACCCCGCCATTAGCGGGCAACCCCATAAAGAAGGCATAAATAAATTTATATTCTAGGACAGGCCAATGTTTTTTTTTTCATTGGTGATAAGATGATTTATGGACTGAAAGTGAAAATTCAATACAAAAATTCCACAATTTTCCCAAATTATTTTTTTTTTTTTCTTAAAATCATCATTTTAATGGACTAGTCCAATGTAGAAAAAATTATGCTTGAAAGCAAAATATATTAAAACTATCTAATTGAAAGCAATTTCCATACATATGATGACTATTTATTTCATAAAAAAATAATATAAGTTTGAAACGAGAGTCAAATGTCATTATATTTTATCGAAAATAAAGCATATAAAAATAACATAAATATTGTCTTGTTTAATAGATTATAAGTTTCAAAAAAGGAGAGAGAGACCAATAAAAATGTTGCTCATGGTCATCACTCTGTTGTCGTCATACAAGGCAAAATTTTCAGTTACCACAAGCTTTGTAGTTAATGGCGAGTTGGCCCAGAAATGACATTTTCCCTAATACTTACTCAGAACTGGTATATGTATAATGTTAAACAAGAGTTCCAAAGAGTTGATACCGGTACAGCAAAGTTGAAAAAGGGGCACCAGGGATTTTCAGTCGCATGCTTAAATATAATCCACCAATGTTTACTGAAAATGTTTGCATTATTCAACTCCATTTTCATTCCAAACAGTATTTCCCAAGTGCAAGTACTTAGCAAAGTCAAATAGAATCCAGTTATAAAAGGCAAACATTCAAAAATTTCATATCGACTTCCGCAAAATGATTCAGCAAATACAGTATACAATTTAAGCAGTACATATCGAACGAACTATTAAGTGCTGCAAAAAGACCATTGGACATTAAACGCAGATAAAAGAAAGCCCATCGGTTAGAAAAGAATGAAATATAAAATTTGGAATCCATCAGAATAGCAGGTTAAAACATGAGATTCTTTCATATATAATACCCCAGGAAGTACAATTTAGCAAAAAATATTTTTTTCATGTTGAATCCAGCTCAAAAGTATGCAATCGAGAAATTCGACAAATTTATAGAACATGTTGTGTGCTATAAATGCTGATTCAAATTTATATAAAAATTATCCTTTAATTTATATCATCTATGACTGGATGTATTAATCCATCAAGAATGTGAATTATAGACGCAGTTTTACATGCATGGTGGAAGATTAATGCCAAATTCAATTGAAAAAAGGATGCACACACAAAATGGTGCTTGTGATATTCAAAGAGGATGAAAACTCCCACATGATAGATTTACAGAGAGATTATATTTTCTCAATTTATGATGCAAAATGTAAATGTTCGACAATTTTTTCAGTCCACAAATATGCATATTTGTGCAATACAAGTTTGGATTAAAAGTTCATTCTAGGAAGCTATGGAGGTATCTTTTTCTCGATAATGCATTTAAAATTGCATTTGTCCACTGGGATTATGGGTAAATACAACTTTAAAAATGTCAATATAAATGCTTAGTTTGTCATAACTGACCATTATTTGATCAATAAGCAATATAAATCCAATGTAACATAAAAGGTCAATATTACTATAAAAATATATTTATGGAAATTGAAATTTAATATTTTGCTTGATAATGTCGACACATGCAATCATATTTTTGAACAAAGATAAACAAATAGCCACTGCACTGTCTTTGTATTAGCCCAAGTATTTTCTTACAACCCTTATTTAGTTGATATTTTTCAAAAGTTATGCTTTCTCAAGACTTTTTTAAAGATGACTTACTTTCTTTGCCAGAACTACAAGTTTGAAAATATAACAAATGTGTAAAGGTAAAGTTTAAAAAAACTGTCAATAGTCCAATTTAAATCATAGAACAATGTCATTTTGATTAGGAATGCAACACTAATGATTAAATAACATAGTAGTATTATTGTCAATGTACCATTAAAACTGGACTGATTCCAGCTAATTTTAACTTTCGTTGTTACCTACACTTTTGTGATTTTTATCAACTTTTGTTGTCCCTAATATCTAAAATACCTACATAAAAGCACTTTATACATACTACAAATCTTGCTCATTACTTAGTCCGAGCATGTAATTATTTAATAACCACTGTTTCTCTAGGGATGGATTGGCTGGTGGCTTAACAAATATCAGTGCTCTGTTGCAAAAGCCAAGAGACCCATTTTTACTTCATTCATTCAGTTATGAATTAGGGCAACTCCTTGGCTAAAAAGTTCATCAGCATTAGCAAAAGCCTCAACATGACTCAATTTAAATTGAATAAATGTAAATATAAAATAAGCCAAAACCACAACAATTATTCTAACATTTTCACGTTGCTATCCTAACATGTGAGCCTTCATTGCAATCAGCTAAATTGGTGTAACTTAAAGAAGACCACCCCAGAAAAAATGTTTCCATAAAGAGTATACATTATAAAATACTAATAAAAATTTCACAAGTATTTCATGCATAGTTATTTTACAATAAAATAAGTTGGAATTGAGACTGTTGTTGGCGTCATGGTGCCTTTAATTCAAACCAAAATCATGTGGTGTATTGCACGTGATTATAGTTGTGCATTGTCTGAATGTAAACTCTAGAAAGAAAAAGCTTTTTCTAGGACAGTCTTCCCCTTTGATTAAAAAAAGTTCTGATGTCTTCCAACACACACCACAGCACCCTTGATATGTATAAATAAGCTTACGTCGTAGTAGCATAAAAAGTAAAATACTATGTTTAAGCAAATATTTCACCGTTAGGAAAAACCAACTTGAAAGCCCCAACCCCTTTAACATGGGCAATCATTGCTAGCTTTGACGTTATGCAGGAATAGATACTACTGACCATCCAGGGGCAGTTATCATTTATAAAAATATCCCAATAGAATTTTTACAAAAAAGTAGGGTTATCAATATATACATTACAATCACCAGGTTACTTTAAACATTATTTCAACAGAATTTTTTAAAACCATAGAGTTTTCTAATAAATAATATCTGTTTGCTGGGAATATCTAGATGAGATATAAGAATTATATGACGCTTAGTGAGTTTTTATTGTTCGGTTAATTTATACATCTATATATAGCTTTATTCTACGTGTACTTTTGATTTCAAAAAGCCAGTAGGTTTACACCAAGGCAAGTCTTGGTCTTTTAATAGATAATTAAATTATTCCAAAATTGTCCAGCAATAAGCAAACAAATTTGTTTTATAACTTTAGTACAGAAATAAAACAAATTTGTTTGCTTTGGTACAGATAGGTTATATATAATCTATTCCATTCTTACCCCTGCAAAAGCTTAAGAGGAAGTTTGAGTGGGAGCCGTAATGTTAAATCTCCATAGAAATTTTTTAGAATTTCGAGGTACATTTATTTTTTATCCAAAGGACATAAAAATACATAAAAAATACCAAAATTTGTAG
>JAQFYV010000665.1:0-10558 GCA_034695065.1 Choneiulus palmatus | reverse complement strand
TTTTTTGGTGGTGGTTGGGGGGGGGGGAAGGGGGGTGATGGACGATATCACATATTTCAGTACTTGAAAGCAATGACCTTAATTACAGAAAATCTTCTGTAATTGATGTAATTAATGTAATTTCCTTTAGTAAATATTAGGGGCCCAGACCCCCATACCCGCAATTTACACTATTGCACTTATAAATTTATGAAAGTAATGTGTAGCCTATATGCTTTCTACGAAACTGGATAACAAATGAAAATATCAAGAAAATATTAAAATTATTTTTTTCAGATATACCACATACCAACTTCAACATCAACTCGAGAACTCCAATACATCACTGGATGTGGATACACCTGCCCACTACCCAAATTTTTGGGAATTCTCCGCCGTAGTATTTCAACACCTATATCGACTTCTGGTTGTCCTTGTAAATCCTATCATTAGCAGTTATAGCAGTACATATTGTTAACAATACAAAGTAAATTTAGTTCATATGTATAGTAAGCTGGAACTTGAAAAATGTTCTCAAAACAAATAAAATAATTATAAATTATAGTTTAAACCAAGTATATTTCTTCATAGATTTATTTTTAAACTAGACCAATAGAGAGGTTGTATAGGATCCGAGCAAACACTGGCTGCTGGATGCCCCAGTTTACCATTATTAAAGGGGTACTACATCCTGAAAAAAAAAATTCTTAAAATAAAATGTATTGATAAAACAGGTCATGTCGATCCTAAAGTCTCACTACCATGCATATTAAACTGTGACAACACACAGAATTCGATTTGCTGACTGAAGCACATAACCAGAGGCATGCAAACAGTTGTAGAGCTTATATAGGCCTACTCTATAACTATCATTGAAAAATTAATAAACGCAAAACTGTTGAGTAACATGCTCAACATAAACAGTAGGTCTATGCTGATTGTAAGCCTCTAAATTGGGTCTTAACGACTTATTTGTATAGTTTTGCCAGTACTTTTTGCAAATCTATTTTTTTTTCTGCCAATGGAACATTTATTCGACTACTTTGAATAACAAATATAACATATCTAGGTTACAAATATGTAGTTTTCATCTGAATACGTCTATTCAGGCCTACAAATAACATTTAGCCTATCGTATATGAGGCAATAACATTTAGTAAAATTGTAGAACCTTCAATTTCTCCTCAAATAACTTACATTAAATTGCATGCCATCGACATTTTTGGCTTAACTTATTTTTGTCTGTTGTGACTTTTTGCTAAAAAAATTCAGCTGGTTTCGACCAGCTGAGTTTCCAAATGAACTAAATCAGTCCATTTCAATGTAAGGGTATAAATAGAGCTTTGAGAAAATTAAGAAAGGGGCGCTTTCACCAGCTCAGGATGCACCTTAATGTGACCCTATAATTGAATGAACATATATGGTAAATTGTTATCAGAGGGAGTTACTTGGCTACTAAAAGAACCCCATTTTATTTTGTACTGCACAGTGACACTGCTTTAAATTTTTCTGACTTTCTGTTCTATTTTAAAATTTTCCCTGACTTTCCCTTACCAAATTCCTCTTCCCTGACTTTTGAGGTCAGTATGAACCCTGCTGAGATGTGCATTGCATTATCAATCAAGTTTGTAGTTTAAATATGCTAAGGATGCTTTGACAAGCATTGACAGCATGGAAATTCCATTTTGAAGGAATTCATATACTTTAATAATTATAATAATTTCAATATCATCAACTTTCTAATAGTATAGCAATCTAATATGACGGAAACGCAAGCTAACTGACTATCTGAGAAAACTGTAATTTGCAAAAAAAAATGCGTTCAGGGAAATGGGGGGTGAGGTAGGGGGTCAAATAGCATGTTCAAATTTAAGTGCATGCCCCGTAATAACCACATATATTGAAGTAGTATAATTAACCCCCATTTTATGGAGGAATTTCTAGTTCAATACATTGTGGGGTGCCTCCAGAAAGCTTATGATTGGTTGTCTTTTTGTTGAAAAGAGAAAGTGAAAAATCTCATATATAACACACAGTTTATGAGGATTGTGAAGAGATGGGCATATTTAGGTGACCTCGTATATGGCATCATTTATTACAGGGTTTATAGCAATCCAACTTGTCCCGTATTTTCATAAGATCTCTGTACTTGTTTATTTTAGCACCTTTATTCCCTATCAGGTAAAATTGCAAGTCATTCATACAGTTGTTAGAATAAGATAAATTTTAAAAAAATTTCCATTTATGAGCAAAAGAATTATTGTATAGATATTGTAGGGAATGAAATCCGCTTGCAACACTGAAAAGATTTATAAGAGTTAAGTAACAAAGCTTTTTTTAATTTTAATTTACTGCCGAAAAATAATGTTTTATCTTCTAATACTGCAAGCAGCGGAGAGAATCTAGAACATGTAAGTTATGCTAATTAAGACAATTCATTTTCCCTTTAAAAACTTTTATCCTGACTAACCATGACTTTCAGCGATTATTTAAAATTTCAAATTTAAATTTGTTAAATATGGCCTATATTAAAAATGACCCTAGACTCGTAATAAGCCAACTATATATGGATAAAACGTTAAATTCCAAAGATTTTAACCTATACAATCTAAACATGAGGCTATATGGAAAGGGGAGATCCACCCTAAAAAAAAGTTATTTCTAAATGATAGAACATATCAAAAATAGCACATCCCCAAGTTTTGCCAAATATGTTCAGCCTATTGCTTTTTTAAAAAATTAAGAAATGAACGAAAACTGTCGTAAGAGATTAATGACAAGTTATGTGTGGTGGCAAGCATGGGCGCCCACACATAGGTGCCAGATTTCAGGTATAATAGGCTACGGAAGCAAACATTCCCATCTCTAATGGTTTGTCCCCCCCCCTCCCATAAAAGCAACAATAATTCATTAAAAAATTAAAATATGGGTAGATTTTAAGAACCTTTTTCCACCACTTTTTTATATTTTTTTAAATCTTCGACTAAATCAGGCGAAATAGCCATCATTCAATACCTATAGTCAGTGAAACGATGGACAGTTTTAATGCTCTCTGGCGAGTACCAAAATTTGCGTTGCTATGGTTTCACAGGCGCTTGTTTGCAGCTACCAGTGGTGGATCCAGGGAAGGGGATCAGGGGGTCCGGAATTTCCCCCCCCCCGGGATTTTTTTTGGCTTGGATCCCCTTCCTGGAAAAATTCCTGGATCCACCACTGGCAGCTACATGAGAAATGTAGCTAAAATAACTTCATAACAGGGCGATAAAATTGGCCATCATTTTAATGTGTTCCAGTGGTCCACTACAGCCAATGATTTCCTCTTCAACTTTGTCTTTTTTATTCGTCTTGACAGGCAAATCTAAGGGCCCAAAGTCGTCACGCTCATTCAAAGCCGCCGATTGAAATCGTGCAAAACGTGACTGCTTTTATTGGTCTTTTTTTGCGTTCAATTAGACAATGGAATAGTGTTCCTATAAATAGCTCGGATTTGTTAGGAATTCTATTTAACGATGATGTTTAAATCTTGGCTAACGTGGAAGAATTCTCCTGATTGTTGGATTATTCCTCTACCATATGACATTAGTTTGCTGACAGTAGGGTACTGAGTGGAATTGAATTGAAAAAGTAAAGATTAACTGTTGTTGTTTGTCATATCCGTCAGTTAATACCGATCCTGGGCGGTCCACTGCGACATTATAGACACTCGCAGCAAAGGTTTTTACGGGGTAGATTGCCAGGTCTTTCAACAATCCCTCCATTAGGCCCCTAACTACATCTAGGGACCGGCATTCAAGGAGCCTGGTGGAAGGTAGGGCAACAGCACCCTGTAGAGACAGATGGTCACCCATCCAGGAGCTGACAGGGCTCTTAACAGACAGCTTAAATTCAGTGATCTGACGAAAACCTGTGTCAACTAGGTATAAGGCTGTTGCGCCAATATTTAATACGTGGATCTGTAAATATTCTAATTTAAAGATTTTTCGAAAATCGTGCATTTTAGTGCAAATTCGCTCCTATACAAACCATCAAAAACAAAAAGGACATCAAACGATTCAGAATCCCACCTAGCATTGACCATCATTCCCCCTTAAATTCTTGTAGCAAGCAGGCAATGTAACGAAAATATCATTTTGTCAAGTAAGATTTTTGAAGCTTAACAAGATTAGCATTGCATAACACGAGCAGTATGTTTTATGTGCTCCACTTGCTGTTACAGGTATTTCATGTCTCTTATATAACAATCTTGGCTGATTATTATTACCAATTCCTAAAGATTTATATGAAAAGAAAACCAATAAATAATACTTAAGAAACACCCACAAATTTCAAGTATTAAAGTATACTGTTTTATGACTCACATAACTAAAACGTTGCAGCAATAGTGTAAAGGTCGTAAGCTAACAGCTAACAGTAACCAACAAGAAATGGTTTTAGACATTGTTTAAAATTTTGTTGGAAAAATACCTGGGGAAAAAATTCCACCCACGTTAATACCTAATTCACGTTAAATGTCACGACATATACAAAAAAAAAGGGCAACCCTAAAAGCATTATTTCTATACCAAGTAATTCAAAACCAGAATCTACAGATACACGTTTGCTTTCGTACAGATGACCCCTTAAAAAGTTCTACACTAATCAACAAAATGTATGGCAATCAAACAGGTACCGGTATGAGGGGCATTCGGGAATTCTGCGGTAGTCTCGAATTCCAATGAGAACTTGGCCCAAATAACTGAAAATCTTGCAATTTGAAACTTTCCTCGCTAGGCCATTCCTCCAAAACATGTATATATGTGGGTTGTAAAACATTTAATTATAGCGGTAATGAAAGACCAGAGAGTGCAATGCATTTTACATTTTCATTTTAAACTAAAGGAATGATAGGAATGGAGCTATAACATGAGTTGTAATTAGTTATCTCAAGGTGTATATTGATTAAGAAAAACTTGAAAGTGCTATTTTGCAAACTTGACACCAGTCACTAAAAAGGTAAGTGTAATTGTTACTAAATACCAAACATCGTGTAGAACTTCTATATAAAGATCGAGTTAAGCAAGAAAAACATTTTAGTCATTTTTAAAGGGAAAGACTACCCTAGAAAAAATGTCTCTTCTTTCAAGAGTATGCCAACAGTGCCGAACGTCAACTGTCTTTAGTGGTATTAATGTTTAATAAAATTTAGAATTTATTATAAAAATTAAAATAAGACTTAACGACAATTGACGAGTAATGTACAATCTACAGATCCATTCTAAATATAAACTTTAATGGAGTCCGTAAATCCTGGCCCATTTTGGAACTCACTGGCATAAGCATGTCAGCTGATGATTGAAAACATGTAATTGAAATTAACTTTATAATGGTGTGTCTACTGTAGTAAATAAAAACTTATGTTTCAACATTTGTTAAATGGGAAGACCGCCCTAGAAAAACTTATTTTCTTTCAAAGTATACATTAAGAAAATACTATTCCCAAAATTTCACAGCTAACAAAAAAAAGTTACATTTAGCATTTGGGCTTTGAGAATGGGTGCATTCAAGCATTATATGCTTAGTTATTTAATAATAAATTAATAAAAAGTAATTAAAGACTGAAATGACACTGACATGTTAATGACGTCGCATAACCAAAATGTTGCAATGCACGTGCAAATGCATAACACGAAAAGCAATTTGCTCGTGCAATGCCACATTTTGGAACAAAATCACGTGATTAGTAGTTTTTGTATGAATGAAATGGTAAATGACGTCTGCAACAATTTCATATCAAATTTGTAAAGAATTTTTATTAATTGAGAATATTTCGTAAGTACTCTGTTTAAGATCAGGATGTGCCCTCGTGAATGCTTTAATTAGCTATATCCCATAAACACATAAACTTAAGTAATCTTGTAAAGCTTTGCATGTACTGTCCTCCTGCATGAGAAATCCTGAAGGTGGTCCCATTACAGTTGAAAATACACTATTGAAAATTGTATTCCCGAATATTTTTGGTTTGATTTTCAGTTCTGGTATGTATAACCAAGTACACCTGTTTCCATTTATTGCTATTAAAGAAACGTGTCAATTTCTAATACTGGTAACTTAATGATCTCTGAGTGAACGATTATTTTAAATAACTGCGTTTTTGATTTTATTCTGCTCGATTATAACTTTTAAAATAAAGTATAACTCCAGTGCATTTGTCATTTTATCCTAACAGTCCCAAAACATGACATGTGCCTAACTTACATTAACATAACATTTAATTCAATGTTGATTAAACTCAATACCCTACAACCGGCATAAATCAATGCTATTTAGTAGGGTGTATATAATTGCACATAAAGAAGAATGCTCCCACGTCAATTGAGTTAAACTACATTTTTAAACTGAATAGTGTAGACTTGAACAATTCTTAAAGGTCCAATTCCATAAGGAGCGAAAACGTAAAATATGAAAAGTGTAAAAAGGTTGGAGTTGCACGTGCAGAAATAGAACGCACAAGCTTTTTACACTGTTATTCTATATAGTGTATTCTATTTCCGCATATGTGAACCCAACCTTTTTACGCTTTTATTGTATATTTCTCGTTTTCGCTCATTATGGAATTGGAGCTTTAGGAAGATTATTTTATTGTTGGACAGATTGAAAGAAAAAGGAAAAATAGTTAGCATCCGTTTTACCACGAATTTCCTTAAGAGGATTGGAGTGAACGTGCTATTCTCTAGCATTCCAATCAGAAACTAAAAATATTAGAAACTAAGATAGTTGCAGGACAAATTAAACCTCTCAAATATAAGACCAGGTTTACAGAGAATCCCAATTTAGAGAAGAAAGCTTTTTCGCCACATTAGTAGTCCAATTGTTATTTACAAATCTAGCAACTCTCTGATGGCCCATTTCCATAGACAGGATATGAGTGGTCTTATATGGGGTTCAAATCAATGCACAGTATTCAATATGAGGTCCCACAAACATTTTTTAACATGTTTCCTTCATTTCCATGAACAAGTTTTAAATACTCTTTGTACGAATTTCAAACGTGAATTTGTACTACCAAGCATTTTTATTTGCTCATATTCCACACAAATTTAGTTGTAAGGTTAATTTTTAGGTATTTTTCATAGAATCAAAAACTAGTGGTACCCCATTAATAAAGTTAAGTGGGCAGGGTCCTATTCCTTTACCGATATATAAACATTAATAAACATGAACCCTTGTTAAATTGAATTTACCATGCTATACACCATAAATTTTAAAAAATCTAGCTCTCTCTGTAAATCAATCGAATTGGAGTTCTCATCCTCCTTAACGTGATATCACAATAAAGAGCCATCGAGCCACGGTGGTCTAGTTAGTAAGACACCCGACTGGCATTCGAGAGACCTGGGCTCAATTCCCAGGTCGGCTGTCCTGACTTTGGTTTTCGTGGTTACCCAAAGTTTCACCAGGCGAATGCTGAAGCAGTTCCACTAAAACTCGGCCACGACCGCACTCATCTAACATTAAATCTCGTATTAAATATGATAGTTACCCTGAGAGTGAGGTTACCCCCCTATCAAATGGCATTTAATTGCTGACTGTAGGGTAATAAGTTGAATTGAAATAGAATTGGATGGAGAAGAAGAATTGGAAGTAAAAAGTTTAGGATTACGGTACAGCCTAAAGATTTAGCAAGATCATCAATGAACTGTAAAGACAAATTGCCTAAATGAATCAGCAAATAAGACCGTGACCTCAAGGAGTGGCAAGAAGAGAACTTGCCATTACCTTACTCCTTTAACGTTTGATTGATGTAAAGCTTTTATACCAATGCCAGTATTTGTCAGACACTTGATGAATTGTGACGACATTCCCAAAATAATATTCAATTCAGTATGAATCTGTTTTAATTTACTAAAATGTAGTTGGGCAATTTGAGTTTAAATTCATGAATTAAACAAATGTGGGTAGATGCAACACTAATGCAAGGAACTAATAAAAATAATATATATATATATATAATAATAATACAAGAATATACTTATAGGTTTATGAGTTCCTGCAGCGTTAATAACCCCATTTATTCCAAGGCTCATTTCCACATTATTTAACTCTATATATAAAAAACCTGATGCTTTAAGGATAAAAAATGACCTTAGCAATAGATGTGTATAATGTATCAGTTTATCTAACAGTACCAGCTCAGTGGACAAATTTACAATTTAAGCACGGCTAAAGTTGACATGTGCAGAAGTTTGTCAAATTTACTGTGCACAATGACTTTTTCTAGTGCCACTGCAATAAAATAGTAAAAAAGTAAAAGTGAAATAAACCGTTAACATTCTTAACATTTCTATAGCCCGAAGACCGAATTCAGTATTTAAGATGAATGATAATTTTCAGAGAAAAGACAAAGAAAATCCATTCACTTTCTAAACTTATTGTTTTGGTTGCTTGCACTTGACATTACTGCACATAACAAATGTCATTTTTTGTTACAGCAAGTATGGATAGTTGCACATGTTATGAATACTAAAAACAAAGTATTCCATTAGCATAATGTTAAATAGCATCTTGGTTTGGATTATAAAAACAGTTACAGCATAACATATTTCTCACTTTAACATTGCACTTTCACTTTCTTCTACTGCTCTCAGCATTTAAGGTAAGTTTTAAAACTTGCAATTTGTGTCTTTCAAATTGTAAATTATAGTTTGTTTCAAAATTAAATGAAACGAGGAATCTGAAAACTGAATAATAAACTATAAATGCAATTAATTTCAACTGTTCACTCTACTTGTACCATTTTATGGTGGCTTATGGAGGCCAAGGATGGATTTATAGCTAACCAGATCAAATCGCTTTTAAATTGTCCTGCATGGTCAGTCATGGAAGCTCTAATGTTCCTGTTTGACCCTGTAACTCTCACAAAAGGATATTCAATGACTACTTTTCAATGGTTAGCAAAATTACATTTAACTCAAATGTTTGTTTCAGAGTCACAAATCATTAGTTTGACGCAATCAGAATTGTACCTCCATTTCCAGTGTCATAAAAAGAGAATAAAACTGAGAAACATATCACTGCATGAGCATTGCAAGGTTTTCCTGCCCCGTTGCAAGATATTTGAAAAATCTCAAATAAATAAATAACAACTAAAATATTGAAATAAATTATTTGAAAACTTAAAAAACCAATCGTATTTATATGACTTTGGGTTTTGAAATCCAAGGTTTAAAATTTTAGATAAGTCTTTATACACCACCCCACCCCCTTCCCAGCATTGAAAAGTATGCAAACATCACATTAAAGAGTGCAAACATTGCACAGTCATACAGTGCATCATTGTAAATAAAACTGTGCCCACAGTCTGCAATACTAAAAACCAACTCTTAACATAATTTGAAAACTTTCTTTGACACAAATTCAGCTGTATTGTAATTTCTGAAGGGCAAAAATGCACATGCTTAACATTTGAGTATTTCTTTATATGATTTCATTATTTTCATTCTGTTTGAAATTGCATTTGAATTTGTGAATTTTGAAGTTTTGAAACTTTCATAAGGTAAAAATACTATTAATGATCCAGAGAAAATTTAATTTTTTTATATTTGAGAGGAGGGTAGCCACTAAATTTTCTCAATAGATGACTTTTAATAATATTTTACGCAAATATTTTGTTTTTATTTCTGCTTACAACTATGCCAGTCTTGCTTATTTAATTACGTTATATCTTATTTTTTTTTAAATGTAAACCTTATTTAATTGACTAGCCAGTTCTTTGAGAGTTAAATTTTTCTCGCCCAGCTTTTATAATTTTGCCTGGTTATCCCAGACTGTTTGATTTCCCTGGTCAAAGACACCCCTGCACGTACTTTAAAGTTTTACTTATATAATTACATTTTGCCCCCCAAAAATACATCCTAAACTAGTATAGGCTTATATGCAAGCAGCATGTCATTAATTAAGACGTTAGATACTAGGTCATAAATAATAACCTGGGTCTTTCCAGACAATGTATTGTATAATTATATATTTTTTTCCGGAAGATTGCCAGTTGTTATTTCTATTAAAAATATTATGGGATTTCTTATCTGTGAAATGAATATATACTGAAAAAAATTATAATTATTTATAGTACCGGGTATATAAATTCCATTTATTTCTTATTTATTGTATGTAATTATGGTCCCATGCGATTTCCCATCTGCAAATGTTATAATACATGCTCTTCACTCATGCATGCATGCATTATTTCACAGTTCTTTCAGGTTTCAAGGATTTTGTCATGTGTTGGTCCATGTTACTTACTTTGAATTTTAAAATCCTTTAAAGGGAAAGACCACCCTAGAAAAATTTATTTTTCTTTCAAGAGTACACATGAAGAAGATACTAAGCACATGTGTTCCTAAAATTTCACAACTATGTTATGCTTAATTATTTAAATAATAAATTAAGGAAATAATTTATGGACGAAATTTCACTGGCATGTTAATGACGTCGTAGCAACAACATTATGCAATGCATGTGCAAATTAAGAACACCAAATGTAATTTGCACGTGCAATGGACCACACGTTTCCCAACAAAATCACGTTAGTAGTCATTTATGT
>JAQFYV010000664.1:0-10559 GCA_034695065.1 Choneiulus palmatus | reverse complement strand
TCTTTATTTTTTATTTAATTTTTAACGAATTTTTTTCAAAAAGTGCCGAAACAATTTCCTAGATTATTTATAGCTCTGTACGTGTTAAAACTATCAAACTGAAAAACTTTCCCACGATTGATCTATTTTGATAGTCAACATGCACGTACAAATTTATATTAAATAATGCCATTGTACGTAGCTAAACAATTTACAAATGCAGATAATATTGTCCGACCATATCAGCAAGTTAAGTGACAGTTTTATTGAAGAAGGCGGTTTTGCAATAAACACCTCAATTTTCTGCTTCCCCGTGACAAATGGGACAGGTTTGCCTTGCTTTTTTGAAGGCCCCTATACATATTTAAGGGACCCGAAGTTCACTTTTCTTATACCTGTAATGTTTTCAAAAACTATATAGCCCCATTTTGAAAAAGCTGCTCTCACCTTTAGTGTTTTCCTATGACATTTTGGTCGAGTTTTTGGCTCCATTTACCTGTCCTACTTTTCTTATATAGTGTGCACCTTTACACCTCACCCGAGATAGGGTCTATTATATATATAAGAAATGGATATAAGAAACTGGGAAGAAAACACCCGAAAATTTTCAAAGAGACGAATATACATTGAAAAGCATGCAGATGCTTAAAGTCAAAGCCGCAACATTTGCAACTGTCAAAAATTTACTTACAATTACAGAACCCACATATACTCTAAAGACTGCAAATTTTACAACAATATCCAGTCATCATAATTCTAATGTAGAAAATGCTACTTTATTTGTTAAAGGGGAAGACCACCCTATAGATTAAAAGTATTTTTCTTTCAAGAGTATTCATAGCATTTTTAAATTCAGGATTTAAAAAAAATTTATAGTATGAGAAAAATGTATTAAAGGAGCCAAACCTTTTTATTTTTTATTTAATTATTGGAAAGATTTTGGGAAAAGGGGCTTCGTGTTAACCTGTGGAATAGCCTTCTCTTCAATTAGATTGTTTTGTTTTGCCTGTGCAAGGATCCTTTTGTTACCAAAATTAAAAGAAATACTAATCCCAAAATTTCACAACTATATGCTATGCATATTTATTTAATAATAAATTAAAAATAAATTCAAGAAAAAAATAATTAATGACTGAAATACAACTGACATGTTAATGACGTCACACCATATGTAATTTGCACGTGCAGTGCACCTTACTTTAGAACAAATTCACGAGCAGATATTTTTGCTCGAAAGAAACGCTATATGACATCATCAACAGCCATTTCAAATTTATTTGAAATTCTATAAAATAACTACGCATTACATATATAATTAGGACACATTTAGAGATAATATTTTTTAAAGTATATACTCTCGAAAGATAAATACATTTTCTATGGTGGTCTTCCCCTTTCACTATAAATATACTAAAATCAATGCAGTGAGACTGATGACACCGCTTCACTTTACATAACATTTTTACCTAAATTTATATACAGGCCTACTTATATATCCAAAAAGAAAATGTATAAAATGTGTTTTTGCTAATAAATACCAGATGAACAATAATATAAAAAATCAGGTTTCCCATTCGTGTTATTTGGTGAAGACATAATGTATATTTGAATTGAATGGGCTTCAACATTGTGAGTATATATGTATACAAGCGCCACCGTTTTTGCCGCCATTAGCCAACCGCGCTGCGATTCATGCAACAGGTATTTGCCTTTTTACAACCAATCAATCGACTACGTCATAAAAATGGGAGGAGACGTAGCAACCCTGTATGACACGCCCTCGGCTCCACCTCCATTGCCATGCTAGTGGTCCAACTATAAGATGTGCAATACAATGTCCCACTTTTATCAAAAAGCACAATAACTGCATTTGAACCCGAGATCATATCAACGCCAACATTTGTGCATTTAAACAAAAATGTGCTAAGTCCATCACAGAACCGAAATAGACCTTGAAAAACCAAAACTGACAAGTTCAAACCTGCATCAAAAAATATTAATAAAGAGGATCATCCACCACCAACATGGCTTCGCTACGGT
Source organism: Choneiulus palmatus (assembly GCA_034695065.1). Lineage (NCBI taxonomy): Eukaryota > Metazoa > Arthropoda > Diplopoda > Julida > Blaniulidae > Choneiulus > Choneiulus palmatus. Next base: position 8,540 of record JAQFYV010000664.1, on the reverse strand, counting down.
CACAACATACCGTATCAACATCTTCGTAGTTCAAAGTGCAATCCGAAGTGAATTAACTACAAAACGAAACACAAAAAAAGTTGGTAAAAACTCTTGATGGTCATTGTTACCAACATACATGCACGTGTCGTACATGTCCACGAAGATCCGATAGGACCATCCAAACGTTTCTGGAAGTGTCTTCGGCACAACTTCGTGCAACAGGCTGCGCAACCCAATCGTTTCGCGTTAATCAAAGGAATGATTTTAATCACGTTTTAATGCGTTCGCACGGTATACGTGAACTCGGGTGCCAACATCTGTGTTTAATTTCGGTTAGATCATTCACCTCACCAAAGTATTTTTTCCCCATTTCACTGGTATGTCAAACTACTGGTCAAAGTGCGCAACATTAGGAGGGTCCGAGTGAGGATTTCCTCGTTGACATTGGAGGTCATCTGTTATTGTCCAGCATGCTGGAATTCAACAATCCAGCCACGAGTACAGCTAGTGCCAGTTCCATGTTGTCAATGCTTAACATGAATATGGACGCTTCCAGACAGAGCGCATTTGTTTTAAGCAATCCTCCTTTAGCCGCACTCCATACCATGACAGAAATGAAGTCGGCCATTTTGCACTCTTATGCTAACGCGCCAGGACTGAAACATTCGGGTCTCACCGCGGGCCAACAATCGGCCCTTTCGGGAACGCCGCATGGTATCAACGACATCTTAAGTCGACCCGTCACTAACCTTAACGTTAACGCACTGCCCAGGTTTAATTTGAATATGAGCACGGGAATGTATTTTAATCCAGCTGCGGCCGCTGCGGCCACTTTTAGCAAACCGGCAAGTTTGGCCGAACTGACGGCCAGGCCCTCAATTTACTGGCCAAGTATGATGCAGAATCCGGCCGCATGGAGAGAACGGTTAACGTGCGGACCCGGTGAGTATTTTTATATTTACATATCAATTTGGAAGTGGGCAAACGATTTTGTGAACTTTGAACTTACATCTGTATGGATGTATCCCACTTGACATATATATAGAGACAACGACTTATGGGTAGGTCGGTAATGATGGCAACTTTTTGAGAGTTGACCATCATCCGTAGCTACAGTGTACACTGTAAATATTAATCTTTATAAAGTCTTTATAAATACTTGTTTGTCTATACTTTTTCTTAACATTTAAACATTTATCGTTTACATGTTTAGAAAATAATTGGCTAATAAGCATTTACATGAATGCACTGTGTAAACTAAAATGTTTGGAAATAGTTTTTCTTAAATATTTATTTGTCCACATTTCTGTTTATATGTATTTAGAAATAGTGAATAAAATGGCATTTAATATATATTTCTAAACATTAGTTTTTACAGTGTAAAAGGACTGTTACTGTTTTTAAAAATGTTTAGAAAAAGAGGACCAATAATCATTTAAAAGGACTATTTCTAAACATTTGTTTTACAGTATAGCTATACAGTGTATATATAGGCACTACCAATATTTTTTTGAAAATTATTAAGAGAGGATTCTATTCTGATAGAGTTAAAGGGAAGACCACACTATAAAGTAGTTTTCTTTCAAATGTGCATGTATACATTATCAATAAAATACCATTTTCAAAATTTTACAATTATGTTATGCTTACTTATATATGCAATAATAAAGTAAATATAAAATAATTAATGGCCGGGATACCGTTGACATGGTAATGACGTCTCAAGACCACATTTTGCAATGCACGTGTAAATCCATAACACCAAAATGTTTAATTTGCACGTGCACTGCTTCACATTTTGGAATAAAATTACGTGGAGAGTAGGGTCATTTTGTTTGAATAAAAGGCTATATTCATGACGTCAGCAACAGTCATTTTATATTTATTTTAATATATTATTAAAATAACTATAAGCATAACAAATATGTGAAATTTTGGGAGTCGCATTTTTTCTAACGTAGCCTATATATATTTGAAACAAAATTACTTTTTCTAGAGTAGTCTTGGGCTTTAAATTAACTACTTTAGCAGCAAGACCCACATTGTTAAGATGACTTTTTTCTTGAAAAATAAAAATATTATTAATTAATTAAATATAGGTCTAGGTAGATAGAAATTGATAGAAAGAGGCCATGTAAATATTTACATTTACTTAATTTAATTTGAATATGAAAATGCTATAGTCACAAAAGATAAAACATTATAGTGGAAAAGATACAAGAATTGAAACATTATAATCACGAAGTAAGATTAGTAAATTTGCAAATAAAACTCTGTTGTGAAGTAAATAAAACAACAAATTTGTAATGATAAAATATAACGCATTACTCGGATCACCAGTGCCTCCTTCTATCCTATATAAAACCATTGACATAAAATGAAAATAGAAAATTTATATTTATATCCACGTGATATTTAGTCCCAAAAAGAAAACTGAAAACATTAAAGATTGGATAAAAAAATTGTATATTATTGGTCAAGGGCTGTTTATAGGCCATACAATAACCTGAAGTATAAAGTTCTCAACTTTTGGGTAATAACCTGCAAATATCTCAAAATATATTTTTAACATCACCCAACTGCATCGTTAATATGTGACGAATATTATAACCAATATGGATTCGTTTTTTTTTTTCTCATTTCAATAAACGTAATACAAAATAAACTTTATAGGTCCAATTTGTCACGATGATTTTTAAATATGGCAATGTCAGCAAAAAATGAAAATGGAGAATTGAAATAGGGCCTGTATATTATACTGTATATGTAACAAAAAAAATATTCGGTTCTAACCTGAAAATTTATAACGTTTTAAAAATTTTATCAAATACATGCAATGATATACAGGTTTAAAATAAAATATATTGTGAAAACTAAAATTTCTGTGCAATTTAAAATGGATTAATTTTCGAAAAAAATTTACCATTATACATCGATTTTTTTATCATTATTAATACCCTATATAGTGTTATATGTGACAAATGGACATTGATACAATCACATATAAACTATATCCAATTAATATATTCATTTATTTTGCTCGTTATCGATAATTCCCCACATATGCAGGTGAGACAAACAAAATTATTCTATATATATACAGATAAATCCAGAATACGATGAAAGAATTTTCTAAGAACTAAATGGGTGTTGTATAGTTTACGAAATATGGTTAACTGAAGGCCCTTTGATATTGTTTGTAATGTTATTGCATGCATGCATGTAGTTATTCTCTCATATTGTAACCATTCAGTGTACTGCATGATATCACAACATTAAGTAACTATTTTACTTATTTAGTGATCGAATTCTTATTATGTGAGTTTTCAATATAGTGCATGCACAAGATGCATATATTGAACACAAATATAAGCCTTAAGTATTGAGAAAATTTAAGCCTATAAATAAAAAGTATACATTTTAATCAGTGGCACACTTCATGTATTCGGTTCCGCATAGTCAACCCCGAGATGAATGAAGTGAATTAAAAATAATAATATACATGATAAGTTATTCACTTTAATTATTTACTCAAAATATAGAGTGATGTGAGGACATCATGCATGCATTTAATACAAGATTTTCGATAACAATATTTAACAATATAATCAATATTATTGAGTTGACTTCAGTTTGGTTTGAAATTATTTAGGTTGCTATAATAACGAAGAAAGCTATCTAAATCATGTATAAGGCCCTATACACATTAATTAAATATGTCGACAAAAATATGAAGCTAATAAATGCATGCATGAGAAATTAGTCATATGTAGGACTATATATTCGGTTATATTATCATGTAATTGAGATAAGTCTTTGTCGCAGAAACAAAATAAAGAAATAAATATAATACAACTAAACTCAACTGAATGTATAGAGGATAAATAGATAACAATTCGTTATAAAGCAATATATATATATATACACAGTAAATTCAGACATTTTAGAGAATTAACATTTGGGATTACCCCTAGCTATATGGCATTACATTTATGTCTAATATTATATATATTTATTATTATTATTATATTATATAATTATTATATATATATATATATATAAAAAAATATTTTTATTAATGATTATATAGGGTATTGAATTAATTAATTAATTAATGAAAATATTCATTCTTATTATAAAAACTTAATGAACCATGCAATCAATAAACTCCCAAATTGCTAATAATTACTTTAAAAATTAATAGTGATTAATAATGACATGTTTTAATCATTATTAATATTTTACTGCATGGTTAAGTTGTATTGCGTACGATAATTTATGATATAAGTTATATAACCTTAATGATATGCATGCATGCATTATATTTATAAGTGGTCACTTAAGTTTCTGTTCGACCCAATACTATGCAAAACCCTTGCAATTTTTATTAAATAATATACATATATAGTATATATACACTGAATGTAAAAAATTTTAAAGTGTGACAAATATATAGCAATTTAACTAAAGCATAAATCTGCAAAAAAGCCTAATCGGTATTAGAAATTTAGTAATAAAAAGTAAATTAATAGAATTTAAAAATCCACAAAATCAGATAAGTTATACAAGTTATAAATATATAGCTTAATATAGAATATACCTCGTATATATAACGTATACACATATATATATATATATATATATAGGCAGATTAAATAAATAATACTTGCCATGCATTCTTGGAACAGGAAACCATGCAAAGAATATTTGATAAGATTGCTTAAATTACTAAAATAAAGAGATAATAGTTTCCTTCAGCTGCATGGTTTTGCCATGTGTGTATATACCTTTCCATTGCAGGCCATATAATTTTATGAATATATGTTTACCCTGTAGGGGCTATAACACAGGGTGGTCTATTGACTGTCATTAATTCAGGAATTTTAAAACACGAGCTGAGAGGGTATATAATATATTATTTGAAACCTTGTATATACATTGTAAAATCTCTATTATCTTATATATGCACGTGCATGTTGATTGCATTGGTTATGCAGATCAATGTGCCATATATGGCAATATGTACATATTACTTTAGATATATAGTTAAGTTTTTCGAGCATCCTAGGTGGTATACATATATAATGTGGCCATAAAACATGGCGACAACATTACATCGTTGTTTTTAGTGGGTGTTAATGGTTTGGCACATTGGTGAGAGTTTGGAAAAAGACTGTTGCTCAAATGCAGTATATATGTAATAACTACAGCATGGCGACAGCACATCCACTACGAAGCACTCAAAATGTGCCATATTAATGTTCGGGGCTAGCAAGTAACACCGCACTTATTTGTGGAAAAATATCAATATAACTGGCTGAAGGGACATAATTAAATGTGCCATTTTGGCTTCTGTACAGATAAAGATATAACTTTTCCATGCATAATGGCGCGCCATATATTTGAATAAACACCCTAGCCAACCCTTTTTCCACCCATTTGCAATACTTCATATTTGCATAATAAAAGCCAAAGCTGCCTTTTCGCTTAGCTGGGAAATTTACGACCATTAATGGTGGACATTTTCAACTATCAAAACTAAAGCAAAAAAAAAAAAAAAAATAACTGCCAATTTTTTCTAAAGTTAATAAGAAAAATTCATTTTTGGTAATATACCATATCTGTGCCATACAAAATATGTTCTCTGACTTAATACCAAATATTAGTTTACAGTGTAGGTCTACTAATATATCTATATATTCTAAACATTTATTGTTTAAATGTTTTTCAATGTTTACAAGTCTTTCAAATAAGCATTTAGAAATACAATTTCTATAAAACTTTGTTTTGTAGTGTACAGTATATGTTATTGTCGGTTCTAAAAATGTTGAGATATCGATTGGTTACCTGGTGGCAGTATTTTATGAAAGCTTAACGTTACCTTCCTTGTAAATTAGGTTACATATAAATTAACTAATCTATTTGCGACATCTGACTAAAATGCAGAATTTTAACGTATATGTCTTTAACAAGCATTAATAAGGTTTCTAGCTTAGATTTTGCAATTCTGCATATTAGTCAAATGCACCAAATGGATGAGTATACATGCATCCTTAATTAATTCCCATTAATAAAGACCTGTCACCAATAGAGGTAAGACTATGTAGTTAGGATTTCGTCAACTACCCTAACTATATAAGGATACTTTACATTTTTTTGTTTTTATTTTGGTGATTTACTGCATGTGTATGGCCTTGTTACAAGATTATATATAAATACATGACTATTTTTAAAATACATTTAATTTTTTAGTTTAAATATATACCAATATTCCAATGCATAACCAAGAAATACGAGCTCGTATATATATATATATATATATATATATACCAACTATTTATTGTAAACTTATAAATATATTCGAGGGAATGCTTGTAAAGTTATATATTTAAGGTATACTGTAAAAACGTATGTTTATAGAAAGACTTTCAAAACGCTTATGTCCACTTTTTCAAACCATTTAAACTGTAAGCATTTAAATATTTAGAAAAATGGACAAATTAGCATTTAGAAAGACAACCTCTAAACGTAATTTGTTACAGTGTATATAGGTCTATAAAAATAAGGCTCACCTTACAAAAAGTCTTTATTATTTCTTACCAAACTGAAAGAAATTTTATCAACTGAATTATGCAATTTCCTAATCCATCAATGTATAATGTCATTAACAATTATTCTGACCACCTCAATTAGTGGAAAATAAAATATGACAACCCCCCTCCCCAATGTTTTTAGTGTTTATTGTGATCAGTGGTCCAAATAAGGAGCACCACATTATAAGATGATCAGAAAAGTGATTTGGAAAGCAAGTGAAAATTGTAACATATCCATTAAATAGCCATAACTGACCTTGTTAGGAATTAAGAGTGACTATCAATAAGTTTTTATAAGTTTGCACCCCAGTGAGGTGCATTGCATTCAAAACAACCATAAAGCCATTTTCTCCAGACCTCCCCTAAAGGCTTACAATTACAGCAATTTCTAAACTGTTTCTAAGAATTTCGAAAAAGAAAATTATAGATAAGGCTTTTATAGTAGAGGAAAATTTACACTCTCCTAAAATACAATCGCCTGTAGCCTTGAAAATTGTGGACCTAATTAAGATCATGAAAACGTGGTAGTGTCATCTAGTGTCATTTTTAAGTACAAGTGGGAAAATTTGAATTTAAATTTATTTTGTGATTTGCCGTTTGGTAAAAACCATGAAGTTCATTTTTGTGTCGTATTTTTCTTTTTCATTTTCCCATTTCCCCCTGGGTTGGTTCGGTGGCCGCCATTTCCAAAAACTGTTTCGGACACGATCCCGTATTGGATTCCACATACTGACAGCGGGTGGCATAACAGTCGACAAGGACGGCAAGAAGAAACACACGAGACCAACGTTTTCGGGACAACAGATATTCGCATTAGAGAAAACATTCGAACAAACCAAATATCTGGCTGGACCAGAAAGGGCCAAATTAGCATATGCTTTAGGCATGTCGGAAAGTCAAGTCAAGGTAAGATTACAGCACTTTTCATTAATTTTCTAAATGTCAATCTTATCATTTTCATAGACAAATTAGGTCTTAATGGGGAATGCAACCCATAGAAAAAGTTATTTCTAAACGATAGCGCATATAAAAATGTCCACATCTACATTTTTGCAACTATGTATAGTCTAGTCATTAAAAAAAATCATAAAGAAACATAAATATGACTTATGCTGCTCCCCTGTACGCAATCCGCTAGGTATAGTGACGTGTCCTTCAGACATAAACCTTCTGGCAGAGAATTAGGGTATCATCTGGATGACAAGTCAGTATACTGAGCTGCATATAATGTATTCCAGGAGTGCAGCATAAGTCGTTTTTATGTATCTTTCTGATTTATTGTAATAACTAGGCTGAACATAGTTGCCGAAATTTGGATAGAGACTATATTTTCGTTTAGAAATAACATTTTCTGAGGGTTGCATTATCGTGCCACAATGGTACCAGTGTTCAGTTTCAACAAATAAACAGCATATATATATATATATATATATATATATATTTAAATTGTTGCATTTGTGCAAAAGAGAATGGGTGTATCCATGCCAATCATCTGTCCAATTCGTGAGGGTTAAGGAAATAATGGTGTTCAGATCATCATTAGCCACACCAAGGTATTTATGCAACAATTTAAATATGTGAGATATTAAAGCCTAGACAGTTGTCTCACATGTTTATAGGTTTTTTGTACAGCTTGTACAGTTTCCCTCCCCACAGTGAGATGGTCAGTTGCTTCACATAACTTTCCATGCAGTATATGCACCCATTTGCACATTCACAAAGCCACTGATGATTCCCTGTGGCTAGGTATTCTAAATATATAAGCCAAAAATAGTGCATATCCAAATTGTGGCAACTATGTTCAGTCTAGTTTTTGTTACAATTTAATAAACGGATACAGAGACTATCATAAATCGGTTCCATGTTTTTCTATTGTATTGGCATGGCACTCAGCCACTGCACTGCAATGGCGCTGCAGTCACCTTGGCTTAATGGTATAGGAGCCCATATCTTCTTGGTTGGATT
>JAQFYV010000663.1:0-10562 GCA_034695065.1 Choneiulus palmatus | reverse complement strand
TAAGTAATTTTTCGTCAATTTATAATTATTAAATAAATAGGCTTAACATAGTTGATAAATTTTGGGAAAAGTGTTTTTTTAATGTATACTCTTGAAAGAAAAATACTTTTATTATGGTGCTTCCCCCTTTTAGGATGGGTATATATATATAAAACGCACCTAAATTATTAAATTTCCCCATTTTTAAACCAGACTCGAGTTTTATTTGCTCAAGTGCTCTCCTCGTCTTGTAAAGCCGCCATTTTAATTTTCGTAAGCTCCGATCCATGCCGGCTTCCGATTGGTCAAAGTTGAAACCATACGAACTTTCTTACGTGCATCTTACGTAGCACTCTATAGAGAAGTGACGTCGTTTTGTGAAATGGGATTACTTAAGTATGTAATTTACGTTAAAACGTACGAGTGTAAATGAAGCATAAGAGTACACTCTTCGAGTGCCTATTAACACACAAACACGCCGTGCAACGCGGGAAAAATCTCACTTCTCTCGCCACTATGCAAATGTTCCGTGGATTTTCTTTTCATTGCCGGGAGGGGGCGGATCGATGGACCAGATGCGCGTCGGCCGCTCGATCGTATGGACTCATGTCCGCCCCCGGATCGCCGTCGAACGGATTGCTATGCGCACTGCCAGTGCATCTTTCGGGTGGGAATCAATGTTAAAATGCAAACGAGAGCTGGACACTAAAGGGAGCAACGGAGTTTCGGTCGAAAAATGTTGTTGTCGTTGTAGCTTTGGTCCGCGTCTCACTAGAACAGATAATTATTCACGTTTGAGGATGGGTTCGTGGCGTCTTCGTCGCGTTGTTCGGTCCGGTCGAATTGCCGACGGATCGGCAATGTCCGAGTCGACCGGGACGTTATCACTTTTGAATGGGTTGCCGTGTTTTCGCTATAGCAAAAAAAAAATTTAAACGCATAAATGGATTAGATTAGTTAATTGTGAAGGTTTTGAGGAAAGTCGAAGCAGATCGTAATTTCGGTCTTCCCGAAACAATGAAATGCACCGGCCGATTAGAGCCGAAGGCATCAGGGAAATTTGTCCGACCCCCCAATTTTTTCTTAAATCGAGTCCATCGAAGCCCGTTCGTGCGGCCTGCGTCGCGGGACCGGAGAAAATGAATGGAAGGGAACCCCGATATAAGCCCTAGATGCACCAATATCAAAAAAAAAATGTTTAATTTCTGAACTATCTAATTTTCCTGAAAAAACTAAAAAAAAATTCCCTGAGATTTTATTCTCGATTCTTTTGCAGATTTACTGTTAAGGGTCCTTTGGAGCTTTGTTAATGACTTTCTAACCAAAGACATAAAAATACTTATAAATACCAAAATTTGTGGAATTTTAATAGATAAGCCGTGCGGGAGTTTTTTTTTCAAGAAAGAATTTCAATTAATGAAATAAAAGTTTAAGCATTTTCCGTCCATCTTTAAAAATTTGTTATAAATTTTCCATTTTTCGTAGGACAAGAAGGACGACGGTGTGTTTTATCTGATTAAATTCTCTACATTTTAGCATTTTTATAATATTTTTATATATTTTTTTGTTGATGAAATGGGCACATTCTCTAAAGCACAAATGCTGCAATTCACATTAGTTACAAATATATATATAAAAAATAGAAAAATTAAAAAATACAGAGAATTTCATCTAAAATATACCGTACTTCTTGCTTTATGAAAAATGGACAATTTATAACAAATTTTTAAAGATGAGTGAAAAATGGTTACAATGTTATCATTTTTTTTGTTTATATTGTTTATTTTACTAATTGCAATACTTTTTTGAAAAATGGGCTCCCATGAGGCTTCACTATCAATATTCTGCAAATTTTGACATTTTTTATGCGTTTTTGGTTAGTAAGAATAGATCATTTTGAATCTCTATGGGCGATTAACATAGGTTCCCAAAAATATAATAGTGAAAACTAGTTTCTAGTTTACCCACTATGCACCAGTAGTGGGCAATATGGCGCTGTCCACATTAATAAATATTAACGATTAATGAATAGCGTTAAGTTTACGAAAAGTTTGATTTTAATCACGAAATATATTTATTCCTTTCGCTTTGAAAAAAACCCCTGCTTATCGTAAAGCTACTTTCTGTTTAATGCCCGCATTGTTATTAGACCCCAATGAGATTTTTGACCGAAAATTCGGGTCGGACAGATTAAATCCATGATTGCCGGTACCAATGCTTTCAAAAATCCTCCAGTCTCTCGTCCGAAACGTCATTTGACAGACCGTCGGATCAATCGAAAAAAAAATACCGATGGAGAGGTTTTGATGCATCAAAATTTTTGGAGACTTTTTGAAAGCGCCGTTCGAGTTCGGCCGGGTTGCAAAACTTGCTCAATGGAGCCGAGTACTAACTGTTGAACGATCGTGTCCAGTCACGCTTTCGCCTTTTGAAAAAAATGATATACAATTGTTTTTAATTTTTGAAAAAAAAATCGCTTGTAGATGTATAGGCCTAGATTGTTAGCCGGGTTTTTCGTTACTTTTTTCTTTCTAAATATTTGTTGAAAAAAGTATTGGGTAAAGATGCAACTAGGGAAATGTAAAACCGAGCGCTATTTGATCGTTTGGGGGCCAAGCAGGAAATACCAACTGGTGCCTGCAATATTTAAGGCAAATAAATAGGCCAACCTCGAATATTATATATTAGTATTAAAAAAGCGCCCTCCCTCACCCCCCTTAGATTCCTCGTCCCGAGCGCCGTTAAGGCCTTAGCTCCCCCTCGCTACATTACGGCATTCGTCTCCGAACGGTGCAAACTTAATCAATCCAGGTATTTTTTTGTATCCATAATTCCCATTTATTTGCATTATACGAATTCGTATATATACACGAGGCTGCTATTTTATCCTTTTTGTGATTCGAGCGCTATTAATCACCCCCATCCCACCACCGAGTTAACGAGTGACTCCACACATCCCCCTTTCCTCCACCTTTAACCCTTCATTAATCCACATTCGTAACTAACAAATACATTGCAGAATCGTTTCGCATCCCTACTAACACAAATCCGCAAAACAGAAACAATGTGATTTTTTAAGAAAACCAATATATGTATAAGTTTAATATTTGATTAAATATGGGAAAACTTTTTCATTAAATATATTGTAATTGTGTCCGATGTATAACGCGTCAGGGCCGTTCCTTGTCGGCGGGCTAACGAGGGGAGATTTTAGCGCCCTCTGGTGAGCTTTTAGCAAATTAGAATCTGCATTTTCACGCACGCGTACGTGAAAAATAGTTCGAAAGAAATGGCGCGGAACTTTGTATCGTTCAATCGATGCTGGCTCGTTGTGTTATCCCTAGCCACCATTTTGTAAAATACTGCGCTGCACGGATTGATTAAGCTTTGCCAATTCAGAAAAGGCTCACCAGAGGGCGTTGATCTAAACTTGTTAGCCGCAAGCGAGTGTAGAACAAGTGTCTTTTCTAAATTTAGGAGTAAATTTTCCAAACTTTTTTATTTTTTTTACCAGCAAAAAAATGACTGCTGAAAATCAGAGGTTTCTGTCTGAATTCAAAAAATGTGAACGTTTATGAATTAAACGAAACTTGTGGAATACTTTATGCAATACATGTACTGTAGAAAACTGGAGTTTTTCGGAAAGTATGCCAAATTGTTGGAAAATTGTATACTTTCAGAACCGCTTTGCTGTAAGTATTGCGCAAGTTTTTGTTTCGTAATTTTTTTGCAGTTTTGACTTCTAAAGAACTGCAGAAACATGGGATTTTCTGTAGTAATTTTTTTCGCTGGTAACTTTAAATTAATTTCCACACCATTATGAAGTTTATTTCTTTAAAAAATTCATTTTATTTCTTTTCGAACTACGTCGGTAATTGGAATTCTATATCAAAACCCATTTAATGATAAATGGGAATAATTAATACAATATTCATCAAGAACTTAAGGGGGATGATGGTAATCGCCATATGAAAAGTCATAACAAAATGCATGTTCACTGTACTTTCTAATGTTGGCCCCCTACCAAATGGCATTATATGTATGCTGATTGTAGGATACTGTATTGAATTGAATTGAAAAACAGTAACTAGGTAGTGACGAGCTCCTTTTCCGCTAGGGTAAATCCAAAATTGGTGCAAATTTTTGGGAAAAAGGCTTTGTCACTACCTAGATATCGGCATTCTCTCCAATTTGGTATTTTTGTTATGTCTGTGGGCCCTTGGGTTGCCAATGTGAAGGGCAAAAACTTTCCTATGGACCTTTGACACAGTCATCATCCCCCCTTAAATTCCTAAATTGACTATGTAGAGAAATGTGAAAGCTGCTACAATATCCGTAATTAATTTCTCCGACATTTCCAGGTTTTTCCAGACGGCCCGTTTAATCGCCAACTACAAATTTAAACATTTCAATTTACACGAAAATTAGCTCATTCAAAGGACATCGCATCCAGTTTTGCTTCGATTTTATCCATTGCCCCCATTTCTAGGTGCGTGATGGCCGTCGTTAAAAGTACGTGAACTAATGCAAAGTAGCCGATAGGCCGCAGTCTCTTCTTCGTCATCGACCACAACAGTTTGCCCATTTCGTCGAAGTTTTTTATCGCGGGAATCGGATACGTTTGAAAAGCTTTAGCCAAGAACATGGACGCCACCGGGGCAAGAAGCAACGGATACAGTAATCCGACGCCCAGCTGGATTACGATGGCCTGCGATTCGAGGCAGATCGGACATTCGGTCTTCCTCACCAAGATGTCCGAACTGATGATCAGGCTGTGGGCCAATGCCGAGAAGAGAGGAGGAAGCGCCACCATGGGCACGTAACTGGCCTTGAAGCCGTGCGGCCCCAAGTGCAGAAACCTTCGGGAAGATGCATTCAAGTAAATGCCGGTCACTGCCGATGTGCTGGCCAAGATGGCGTTGCCGTAAGTAAATGGCCAACTGGAAAAAATTAAAACGGGGGTTTATTGTCGTTCGGGCAATGTACAAAAATTCTGCAGTTATTTTGCCCGGAATTGCAAAGGGTATGTGTCGGGGATGCGTACGAGGAAATGTAAAATCGTCTGGTTACACGACTTAGGCAGGGAGGAACGGGATTCATTGTTATAATATTGCAGGCTATTCCGAATGTTTTCGTATTGCAGCCATCTTGCAACAAAATGTTTTTATAGAGCATAATATGCACTATAACAGGGTGTCTACAGAACCTTGAAAGCCTTGAAAAGCCCTTAAATTTCAAAATGGGCCTTGAAAGCCTTTAAATACCCTTGAATTTTAAACAAGGCCTTGAAATTTGAGACTAGATACAGTTGCAGAGCATGAGCAGATAAAAAAAATGAAGGAAGCCATGAAAAACTCTTAATAAAAGTTAGAATACTGTTGTATTGCTGTGCAAAGCTATGAGAAAAGTGAATAAAAAGTTGCAAGGTGTTTAGTAGTTATGTGTTAGTGAATTGTTACAAAAAAATCTGGAAATTTGTGAGATATTTGTGCTTATATTATTTTGGCTTCCCTAGTGTTAAAGGGAATGTCTGACTTTAAAACATGTAATTTTTCAAAGTGAATACAACAATAATAATAATAGAAAAGACCCTTATTGAAAAACAGTATTAAAAGGTTTTCCTCAAAATCAAGAAAGCTGACATCTTGCCTGGTAGTAGTGGTGTTTAAATTAATTTCAACAATACAAATACTAGCGCCACCTATTGAGAAATGCTCGAAGTAAACATGAATGTTCAGAGGTTTTTATTGGAATATTTTTGTCAAGGATATACTTCACTTAATTAATAAAAATGAATATTGTACGTACATTAATTATTTTAATAAATTATGCATGCTTGGATAGTTTTAGTTGTAATAATGGATGTACGTAGAAACTAGCCATTTTGCACTGTATTAATGCTCAGCTTTATACACTGCAAATAGCTATAACATTCCTAAGGTGGCTGTATTGCTGAAATTAGTTATCAACATGGAAAACAGGTGGCACTTTTGGAATATGGCTTCTGTCCAAGAAAAGTTGCTTTACATTTAATGTTTTTTATTATATTTTTTTAAAATATTTGAAATTTCTGCAGTCAAGAAGTACAAAAAATTTGCAAGTATATTAAACAAGACCTGTACAATATTTGCAGAAATACTAAAAAAAACTGCAGTTTTTCTGCAAACAGGTTTATTTCATACAGGTTATGTTTCATAAACTTGCGACTTTTTTGCACTTAATTCTTAACTTCAGAAATTTTGAAATTTTTGCAGTATTTTTTGCTGGGTTATAACCGCCAGATTTTCCTTCTGTTTACGGCCCACGTACGTCATCGCTGATGACGCAGCCGGTGCAGAGAAATGCAGTCGTGGCCGACTTTTAGTGGTACTGCCCCTACATTCGCCTGGAGTGACCATGGAAAACCATGAAAAATGAAAAAAATATTATAGCAGCCAATCTGGGATTGAACCCAGGTCTCTCTAATGCCAAGCCGGAGTGCAACCAACACCACAGCGCGGTTGCACTCTTGATTGCAAGAAAAATACATTGGCCACTGTAGCAAAAACTTAAATTGGCCGTTTCTACAAAGCATATGTAATAAGTGTTGCATTCTGGGCAATATTTAAAACAGCCTTCGAATAGGTGTCGCCCTCTATTAGAATTTTCAGACAACTATAGCTTACACATCAAATCTTGGTTTCCAGGTTTTTATCAGCTTCCATTGCATCATAAGAGCCTGCTCCTCCGTAATCTCAATGGGCTTTGCCGATTTGTTAGCCGACATTTTTTAGTTTTTTTGTGAAAAACTGATTTATTTACAAATTATTGGCGATTACACGTGCTTCTTAATCATGGCGAAAATCTATTAGACGAAGCGCCTTAGAGGTCGCTGGTGTTGCTAATGAAATTTTGATTGAAAAAAAAATCATGTCTATTAGCGATCTGCTGGACGATTACGATAGACAAATGATGAAAATGACAGGTAAATTGCCTTTTATTTGGTGTTAAAATAGTTTATGACCATTGTAGAATCATTAGGGCCTTTGAGCCAACATTTTCCGGCGATTTTAAAGCCAAAATGAAAATAAAAAGGCCAACGTTTGGATTTTGACGTATGTTCGCTTTGGGACAGGCCTACGTGCAAATCGAAATTTTTCCGTAGAATTTATTATTATTTTTGCCTGGTTTTCATCTTGGATTGTTTTTATTTTTCGTAATCGTTGTTATTTGCCGTTCCGTATATTATTTCTTTATTTTTGTTTATTTTGTCATTTTTTTTAAGCAACCGTTTTGTTATACTCGAGTTGAAAATATGCAGTCGGAAAATATGCGGTGGAAGTTGAGTAGTTGACATCGCTGTTATCTAGAGGGAACTGGATGTACCAATCGCATGTTAAAATATTTCGTCCTATTTGTGAATGTGTTGTTTTTCTACGTCAAAAAAACAGTTTTGCTGACGTTCAACTACAAACTGTTCAAATTTTGGCCACAATTACCGCAAATGTAACGTTATATTTTATTTATTTTCCTTTGATTTTTATTTATCTGTCGGTTTTTTGGCGTCACTTTAATGGCATTTGTTGCTGGGCTTGACCAGGAATGGCGGCTTTTTAGTTGGGGGAGGGTGGGTGGACCGATAATTCCCGAAAAAAATACGACAAAAAAGTCCTGTAAATTACATAAAATTGATTTATTATTTCATATTTCGTGCTATTGAACGTTGGGGGTAAATATTATTATAACAGAAACTGCAAAAAAAGTTGGAAATATGTGAAAGTGTTCAAAAGTGTTGATCCGGTTTTCGAACGTTTTCACCTGTGTGACCACTTGCATAACTGCGTTAAAATAAGGCTAAAAATGATAAGGAATTAATGTTTTTAGAATAACGGGTCACGGTTATATTTGCTAATTTAAATCAATTTTATAATGTGCTTTAAAGGGGAATGAAACCCTCAGAAAAAAATATTTCTAAATGATAGTGCATATCAAAAATAGTCAATATCCAAATTTTGGCAACTATGTTCAGCCTAGTTTATTTTTAAAAATAGTCAGAAAGAAACGTAAAGGCGTTGTATAAAATACCCTTTACACCTCCAGTGGTATTTCAGTGACGTGCTATCCTTCCTCTTAGCCGATAAACATATTAAAGGAAGATGTTTTCATCTGGATTGCACGTCATTGCTATACCACTGGAGGTGTAAAGGGCGTTTCATACCACACTCTTACGTTTATCTGTGATTTTTTAAAAGTAAACTAGGCTGAACATAGTTGCCAAAATTTGGTATGTACTACGTTTGGTAGGGCCTATACTCTTATTACTTTTTCTAAGGGTTTCATTCTTCATTAAACTTGTGCAGTTTTTTTGCTAAGGGTATTCAAATATGTTATAATAATGGGTCACGGTTATATCTGCTAATTTAGGTCAGTTTTGTAATGTGCTTTAAAGGGGAATGAAACCCTCAGAAAAATTATTTCTAAGCAATACAGCATATCAAAAATAGTCCATATGCAAATTTTGGCAATTATGTGCAGCCTAGTTTATTTAGATAAAATCAGAAATAAAGTGTGGAATAAAACGCCTGTTACACCTCCAGTGGTATTCTAGTGACGTGCCATCCTTCATCTTAACCAATAAACATATTGAAAGAAGAGGTTTTCTTCTGGATTGCACGTCCCTGGAATACCACTGGAGGTGTAAAGGGTGTTTTATACCACGCTTTTATGTTTCTTTCTGATTTTTTAAAAAATAAGCTAGGCTGAACATAGTTGCCAAAACTTAGATATGTACTATTTTCGATAAGCTCTACCGTTTAGAAATAAAATATTCTGAGGGTTATGTTCCTCTTTAAAATAAGGATAAAAATGATAAGGAATTAATGTTAAAATAACAAGTCATGGTTTTATTTTCACTCTAAGTCATAATTTAGAATAATGGGAATGAAACCCTCAAAATTTATAAAAGAGCATATTTATTCATATTTTTAGTTATTATTCATATTTTGGCAGCTATGTTCTGACTAGTTTTATTTTAAAAAGAAATCAGAAAGAAGCACGCAAGCTTGGTATAAAACGCCCTTTACACCTCCAGTGGTATTCCAGTGACGTGCTAACCAATCGAAAACCTTTTCATTCAATACCCATATTGGCTAAGGGTGCATATATAAACTTATCCATTTGGTGACTGAAATGCAGAATTGCAAAATCTGAGAAGCCTTATCAATGCATGTCAAAGACGTTTGAAGCAATTATGCATTTTAGTCAGATGCTCCAAATGGATGAGTTTATATATGCACCCTAAGAGGAAGGATGGCACTTCACTGGAATACCACTGGACGTGTAAAGGGTGTTTTATACCACACTTTTATATTTCTTTCCGATTTTTTTTTAAAAATAAACTATGTTGCCAAAATTTGAATATGGACTATTTTTTATATGCTCTTACCATTTAGAAATAACTTTTTCTATGGGTTTCATTTTCCTTTGAATTTTTGTGAATTTTTTAAATATTTGATATGCTCTATTGTTTATATATAACTTTTTCTATGGATTTCATTCCCTTTAAATTTGTAGTTTTTTTGCTAGGGGAATGAAAAATACTAGAAAAGTCAGACGCTAGAGGGTCTCGAAAATATGCAAATGTATCACGGTAAAAAATATGGAATTTGATTTTGAATTTTTAACGGCAACTCTGCTGTCATGCCTATACGTGTAACGAGTGACGTCTTTACTGTGAACTTTTTAATATGGTCATCGGTCATGGTAATAACGCATACGGATGGTGTCGCTTACTACACGTGTAGGGACAGGTATATTCAATGTTGCAAAAATGCCTGTATTTCAACCTGTAGATTAAGGCTAGTGTAGCATTTCTCAATAGTTCACTGCCAAAAAAGTTTTTTAATTTAACTCATATAACAGAAATTTTTGAGAAATTTCGGTCAATTTAAGTAGGTCTTTGTGCTAGAAATGTGCCAATTTAAGCGAATATAATCCAGTGAATATAGGCCTTACTGTCTAAGAACTTGTTGATCTCTCCGTTAAAAAGAGTTTTAATTCCTGTAAAGTAGCTTTATGATGAAACTAAATTTCTTTTCGTGCTTTCAGAAGCGCACCGGGCGTTGGAATTGTTGGAGGATTATCACTGTAAATTGACAAAGCCTCAAGATAAACATCTACGCAATGCCATCGAACGTGTTATTCGCATCTTTAAGAGCCGTCTGTTCCAAGCGCTTCTAGGTAAGACCGTTTTTCTTTAAATTTCACTTTTTTTTGAGAGTATTTCTTGAATGAAATTTTAATCGCTCGACTGCACGATGACCGTGCTTGTCGATACCCAATTCTTATGATCTGATCAATTAATTTTTGGACCTCCGAGTGCATTCTAGCGGTCATTTTTAAGAATCGTTTGCAGCTGCCTTCCAAGTAAGCTGTCGTTTATCGAGTTACTCGTTAGTCTAAAAAACCGAGCCACAGTGGTATAGTTGGTAAGACACCCGTCTGGCATTCGGGCGACCTGGGTTCAATTCCCAGGTCGGCTGTCTTGACTTTGGTTTTCATGTTGTGCCAAAGTTCATCCTGGCGAATGCTGAGGCTGTTCCACT
>JAQFYV010000662.1:0-10564 GCA_034695065.1 Choneiulus palmatus | reverse complement strand
CCGCACTCTCACATTAATTCTCGCATTAAATAGGATAGTTATCCTGAGAGTGAGATTACCCCCTCCCCTACCAAATGGCATTTAATTGCTGACTGTAGGGTAATTAGTTGAATTGAATTGAACATAGTTGTACAATTTGAGGAAAAGTATTTTCTTAATGTATTCTCTTGAAAGAAAAATCTTTTTTTTATTTTATTTTTTTTTTGGTGGGAAGGGGGGGGGGTCTTCTTTCTTAATTGCAGTACTTTTTTAAGGGAAAACGGGCAGTACACCTATGACGTCCTTCCAATGATAGACAAGAGGCAGGTCGCGTCACGTGACTTTACCTAGGTTAAATCATCGATTCCATTCATCCTGCAATTCAGCCGTGCCAATGACGTCACTTCCAAGCCCACCCACCCCTCCACGGGGCGCGTGACGTCATTCTCGCGCAAGAATTCCTTATAATGAGAAAAATTTAGCCTGAACTTTAGGGATTTGATATTGAAGGCGAATTTAGGAAATGATTTGAAAAAGTGTTGAATGACGTATTTGTTGATTAAAATGAAAATGTGGGACATGTCCCATAAATTTCATCTCTTCAGACTTCAGTGACCCTAATTCACTTTAATTCGTTCTCTTGACGTGCATCAACCTACTTTGAAATTTGAATTTTACTCCAATTCGGGAGCGTTTATTTTTATACGGCCGTCGCCATTAAGATGCACAGTTTTACTTAAAGGGGAAGACCACCCTAGTCAAAATTTTGTTTCTTTCAATAGTAAAGTGAAAAAGTAGTATTACTAAAATTTCACAACTATGTTATGCATAGTTATTTTGTAAAAAATGATAATAAAATAGAAATTAAACTGATGATGACGTCATAGACCGGTTCATTTGAGCAAACGTCACAGGAATACCACTGTATAGGTGTAAAGGATGTTTTATACCACCTTTTTAAGTTTCTTTCTGAATTTTTTAAAAATTACGAAGGCTGAACATAGTTGCCAAAATATAGATACAGATTAATTTTGATATGCTTTATCGATTGGAAAATAGTTTTTCTGAGGGTTTCATTCCCCTTTAACGACTATATTTTCTTCCACCGCCATATTGTTACAGAGAAATGTATGTCATAATATAAGAATCGAACTGCTTAGTAACAACACACAAGCACACAAGGAGCAGAATTTTTTTTTATTTTTTATTTTTTTTTATTTGCATTGAGAAATGTATTTGCATAGGTTTTTTAAGGGCGGGATATATAGGCTACACTATGTCTGCTTCAATGCAGATTAACCTTTACAAATTCTAGAGAAAAAAAAATTAAAAAGTTTTTTAAATATTGTGTGAAACTCTACAAGCGATAGAAACTATTGAATTCTGAATACTATGGAAATTCTATTAAAGTGTTTTACAGCGCTTCAGCCTATATACTTTTTTGTCTAGTTTTTTTTTTTTCATTTTAAACTAGATCATTGCACTCCTATTAAAGGGGAAGACCACCCTAGAAAACATTTTTTTTTTCCTTCAATAGTAAAGTCAAAAACAAAAAATAGTATTCCTAAAATATCACAACTATATTATGCATGGTTATTTTATCAACAAATTAAAATAAATTTTAAATGAGACTGATGCTGACGTCATAGACCGGTTCATTTGAGCAAAGAAGAATGTACTCAGTGCTCGAAAAAAAGTGCTATGACGTCAGCATCAGTTTCATTTCATTTTTATTTTTTTTTTAAAATAACTATGCATAACATAGTTGTGAAATTTTAGGAATATGATTTTTTTCACTTTACTATTGAAAAAAAAATTTTTGTCTAGGGTAATCTTCCCCTTCAGGCTCGTGAATACGGCTATAAATTTAATAAAAGTTTGTTTATGAAAATAAATTTTTATTCGAAATACATGGTTAATTTTTAGCAATTTCAGTGCCCAAATACGGCATTTTAATGATTTTATTGCCTGTTTTATAATAAAAGTTTAGGATTATGGGAAATCCTTTGCAAAATATGGTCTAATTTTGGAAATTGTGTTTAAATTTGGGAAATTATTTTGGGAGGGAAAGTGGCAAATGGTTTATGCATATTGTGCTGCATTGATATCATGTTAATTTATTTGGAATTTATAATGATAAATAATGTAAGCTCAGTCTTATTTTACCCTGAAAGTATTTTTAAATATTGCGTAAATAGCTTTGTATCAGGAAAATATTGGAATTACTCTCGATTATTCTACTTTAATCTCATTTTTATAGGCCTACTATTTCATTCTGAGTTTTTTCTTTTTTTTGTTTTTTTTTTAATTTAATTTTTTTGCAAAATTGGCTTTGGTTTTTAGTTTTATTTCAAGGAAATTGCCATATGCCTACATATAAAGTACCTGAATTAATATCTTAAGCTAAGATTTTCTTTTAATTATGTTATCCAGCAAAATCAAACACAAATTTAACAAAGTTTTTTATTCAAGGTATTTTGGTTTTAGCTACAACGTTTAAATTTTAAAGCCTACCGCAGCTGTCATGAGCTTACACCCCATGTAAAATCTTTCTGCAATATTTGTATAATAGTTTTGCAGAATTCTGCAGAAAATTGGACAGTTTTTATGCAGAAAATTTTCGGCAAAATTTATTTAGCAGAAAACATTATGCAGTGTAATTAAGCTGGCCTGAGTCTGGCCCAACTTTTCATTACCGAACTTTGAATTTCTGCAGAAAAGCACCCATTTTTCTACAGAAAAATTATGAATTGTGATTTTCTGCAGAATTCTGCAGGGATTTTTATGCATGGGACCATTTTTCCCGTAATAGTTTCTCTTTATAGGTACAGGTATCTGCATTAATAAATTCACTGCCACAGAATTTGCATTTTAAAATACGTCAGTGCTTGATTTTTTCCATAATTTTTTAATGGTGAAGGGTTAATTAAGTTTCCATTTTTTTAGTTGTTAATTTGTGAAACTAGTGCTGCAAGCATTGAATTGTTTGTTAAGGTTTAATGTTGTATCGTTGTTGCCAAATGCACTGTCTATGTGATTTATTTGTAAGTCTTCCTGCCAGAAAATGCCATGATTTTCTAAAAACAAAGATGTTATAGCTATCCATAAAATTGTAAAATTTTAAATAAAATGTTAAATTACATTTATTATATTCTATTGCGATTTTTTTGCCCACCCTGTACTCATCCGGGCAATTGCATGTTCTTGGCGGGAGTTTGCGTTCTAAATAGAATTGCAAATGGCTGCCTGTGTTTTCTTTTTTTTTATCGATGTCGGTTTAATTTCGCGATTTTTTTTAATTTTTGAGAAAGTTGCTCACTTTTAAATGTTGTGAAAAGTTCGGGTGGATAACGAAGGCGTTAATAGTCGTTATTTTGTGTTGTGAAAACATTGTTAACTCGTCTGAAATTGAAATATTATTGTACCAGTAGTAGTAGATGGAATTCGATTTTCAGAATGTGAATCTGTAAAATTGGAAATGTTAAGGATACCTGTAACTGTTGTGATATCGAAAAATCATATAAGGAAATGGACTATCTTGGATCATACGTGAAATGGGATTGAAAATATTCTTAAGACGAATGATGTGGGGCAATACCAAGAAGAAATCAGGTAGGTTAATTTCCATTACTATACATGTAGGTCTACCTATAAATAGCGACAGACTATCTTAATATGTTTGTCATAAATACTGGTATATACAGTACTGGATTATTGGATATATAAATGTAGGTAGGCTATATCTTTGGTATATGAACACGTAACAGATCAGGGAAGAAATTTGGTCAGTGAAAGTCAGGGAAATATTCAAAATAAAGCAGAAAGTCAGGGAAATTTAACAAGTTGTTCTGGTATTTCATGTAAAATGTAATGCCCGCCTTGTATTCACTTTCCACTAATTAAATATTTGATTGTCATTAACATTCTTTTGAATGTCAGGGAAATTGAGTTTATGGTCATGAAAAGTAAGTAAAAATTGGGCTTTTAGTCAGTGAAAGCCAATTATAAAATTTGGCATTGTTAGGGATTTCAGGTCTATTTCATCTGGTAGCATTAATTTAAACATTCTTATTTATGCATGTTCTATTTTCTGCATTCTAAAATGGATCCTTTGCTTTCAATGTTCTTCTCAATGACAAATAAAACTTTTTTTACTTTTTTACTCATAATTTATCTTTAATTTAAGCCTTACATGGCGCAGTCGACCAAAAAAAACCTTCCACCTTCAACTACTGTAAGTTTTGTGACAATTTTAAGCAGTAAACTACTAGTTTTTCAACAACTTTTACTCAAAAAATTCGAAATTTTTGCAACCAGTATTAAATTGAATTTAAATTGAATTCTTTTTGCCTGGATCGTAAATACACCAGTGATTTGCTATATTGCATCCATCTTTTTGTATTATGCATCGCTCTGGACATTTCACAAACTGTAATTTTCAGCGAATTCACGCAAAACTCATAAAATTTTGCCCAAGTCTACAAACTTAAGTCACCTCATGTAGGAAATCAGCATATCTTCGTAATTTCATCGCTCTGACGGATTGTTTTCAACAATTTGTGCTTTTTCTGCTAAATTCTTCGAACATTTTATTTGTTCTTCGCTTCGGAATTTTCAAAATGTCTTCAAAAGAATTTGAAAATCTATTTTCTACGAATTGGGCCGACATTGAAACTCTTTCTTTGCGGATTTTGGAAGAAGAATGCAATCTTCGCTGCATTTCTGCTTGGGGATTGCGATTCAAGATTACCAACCGCCTGGCACAACACAATGCTCAAGCTGCTGACAACGGTACTTTGCAACTTTTTCGGGAAAAAAGTTTGCTCTACATGGAAACGCGTGCCATGCAAGACAAACTTCGCCGTACAGAAACCGCTCTTCTGGAAGCCAAAAATGCGCGCAAACAAGCCGAAATCGCACGTGCCGATGCTGAAGCCGCCCGCACAGCAACGGAAGCAGCTACATCCGCTTTTGATGAATCGACTTCAACCGCCTACGATCCCAATGCTTCGCAAGATATCGCTAAACTGTTGCAGCAAGTCTTAATCCAAACTCTTCGACCAAAACAGGATCTACCACCGCAAAACGCCATGTCCGATATTTCCACCGCAATTACGAAATTAGCCGAAACGCAGCAGATGATCTCCGAAGCTCTAAAAGCCAAGCCGTCAGAAATTCAACTCTTCGCAACACCGGATACCGCAAAAGCCATTCCGCTCTACACTGGTGATATTCACGACAACATCAAGGATTGGATTAAGGAAGTATCACGTATCGCTTCGCACTCCAAATGGAACGATTCACTGACAATGGTCAATGCAATTTCCCGTCTCTCTGGTTCTGCTCGAGACTGGCAGAAAGTTCAAGGAAAACGCTTCAACACATGGTCCGAATGGGAAAAGGCAATTACTACACGTTTCCACATCAAGATGAGCATGTCGGAATTTGTTGCTTATCACTCCAAGCGTCTTCTTTTGCCGACAGAAACGATTACCGAGTACATCTACGCGAAAGATGCTCTCCTCGAAAAATCACCATTTCCATTGCCCGATGACGAACGTGCCTCCATGATCGTTGACGACATCAAGGATCTAAATTTTGCCACTGCGCTTGCCTCACCACGTTGTTCTTCAGTTTTGGAACTCCTCGATCGTGCTGCATCAATCGACAAAATTCGCAAGGTTCAACCAAAACCTACAGCTGCAGCGAAATCCGCTGAAACATCTACCGTAATGCCATTGCAACTTTCCAATACCACTAAGCAAAAAATGTTAATCAAATGGCCAACGTACTTCATCAATTCCGAAACTCAACCCTCACACTGATGATCCCAGCACTGCCACTTGTTTTCGTTGTGGTCAACGTGGACACGTCTTCTACGATTGCTCTCTACCCGCGCCTCCTAACAAGAAACCTCTTCTTGCGCGCTCACAAACTATGCAACAGCCTACGACTTCGCAAACGCCGTCGCAACCTGCAGTGAAGCTGCCAGTGTTTAGCAAAGTTTTCAAACCTACGCCAACGAACACTCAATCTTCAATCAACTGCATCGTACCTAATAATCCCGTCGCATTAATTCCGATTACTATCAATGGCAAATTGATTACTGATGCGCTTCTGGATTCTGGATCACAGGTTACGGTGATTCGCAAATCATTTATCCCTTCCGATGCTATCATATATCTGTGGCAATGTAAGTTTTTAGCGTTGCTGGTGGTTACGTTACACATATAGGCTGGTTTACGGCACAGTCTTCAAGTTGGTTCAATTGACCACTACATGCCTAGGATCGTAATTGCTGATCCACTTCCCGTCACTATGCTTTTTGGCAAGGATTGGCAATACAAAGTTCATGCACGCATCACTTATGAACCAAATAGTGCTGTTTGCATCATGACTCCCACGTCAACCCAGGAATACCAATGTGTCTCTGCTCCTCCGAATAACGTTGTTGGCTGTATGATCAACTCACGCCATCTCTCTGTTCCTGTCTTTGAACCATTATTTAACCACGGTAATCCAACCTTTGCTCTTAATAGTTGCAGAAAACGTTTTTACTTTTCAACTTCATAATTTATCTTTAATTTAAACCTTACACACAGTATTTGTGTTGGTAAAATTAAATCAAGCACCACTACTGCCAAGCAAGATGTCAGCCAAGTTTTGTGGAAAACTGGTTTATTTAATTATGGTAATCTGGTTTCAAATGTAATGGTCATTTCTGTGATTGTTTTGACATCTACTTTGATTTAAAAATTACTTGTTTTAAAGTCAACTTTACCTTTAACATTAACTTAATTAGGGTATATGGAGGAGATCAAGACTTTCAAATTGATTAAGTAACCTGCAGTCAGTAAAACATGTCATATACTATGGTCTGTTCCACCCTAACTGGGTCATTAGGAGCATCCTCTAGTGAGTTTTTTTAACATGAGCAAAACTTTAAAGCAGTCGGTCTGAAAAAAATGGCATCTATGGATTGGAGTATTCATAGATTGGAGGTTAACATGAAATGTAGACAAGTATTTGTGACATCAATCAAGGAAGAGCAATAAATAATTGCCAAGGCTTGTCGCCCGGTATGAAAAAAAACCCATCAGTTAAACTTGTCAAGGTCAATAGGCCAAGATTTCAATTCTGTTATTCTAGCCACACCAGCTGTATGAAGGGCAAGAGTAGATGCATTTTTTTAAATAGACAATACCTTTTCATGTAGATAGATGCACACAGCCGTCTGTGATGTACCATTATAAAGGCAGACCAGAAAGTATACTTCAAGAGACCCAGTTAGCATGGAAAGAGCATAGCGTGGTAATTCCACAATCAGGAAAATGCATCCAATTTGGCTGAGACTTATGCATCACTGTTTAATCAAATTTCTAACAAATTTAATTTACTAATGGGTACCCTTATGAAAATTGCATGCATAATTATGCATAAAAAAGCCCTTTTAATATCCTCTGCATTAAAAATATGAAGAATTTTTTGTGCATAACTTACACAGCAACAAAATCAAAATTTTTTTTCCTTCTTTAAACTTTAGAGGGTGATTCTAAATCAGAATTTTCTGCTGATTAATAAGATGTATACACATTTGCTGTATCACCCTCTGATTTTGAGGGATAGTAAGATGAAAATATCTGTATTTTGTTATTTTCCGATAGTCCTTTGGAAATTATAAATAATTATTTACCAAATAACTTATCTAAAATGATTTTGCATTTGATTTCCTTTTATAAGATGTGGTTGGTGCATCCCGGACTTAAGTTCCAACAGTAATCTGCTAACATCGAGCTATTTCTGGGTGAAATCTTTCCCATGTTCATCACTTACAGCACCCAGATTAGTAGGAAAGAAATCCAAATGTGAGTTAGGTAGTTAGAAGATGTTTACAGATATGAACCTAATTTTCTGCTCTGTTGTTACCGAGGAAGTTACATACTACCTCCTTGACAGTACCTATGGTGCAAGTTCAATATCTGCTAATGCCTCCTCAAATGCTAAATCATTCAGCAGTTCTCTGATTTGTGGTCCCACAAATATTCTTTCCTTTATTTTTGCCTCACTGATCTTTGGAAATTTTAGCTTCAAATACTGGAAACTCTGAACATTTTTGTACATTGCCTTGACAATGTTTTTCATCAGGCTAAGTTTGATATGGAGAGGAGGTAAAATAACATTTTTGTGATCAACAAGTGGAAGATAGGAAACACTTTTTTGTCCAGGAATTAGTTGTTGTCTTGCAGGCCATGATGTCTTCTTGTAATGTTCATTAACTGCTCTGCTATCCCATTCACATAGAAAACAACAAAATTTAGTAAATCCTAATTGAAGACCAAGAAGAAGTGCAATAACTTTTAGGTCACCACAAATTTGCCAGGAATACATGTTGTACTCCACATGATTGAGCAACAGTTTCATATTGTCATATGTTTCTTTCGTATATGCTGCATAAGCAATTGGTACTGAGGATATAGATTTCCATTACGTAATAAAACAGCTTTCAGACTTAGCTTTGAAGAATCAATAAAAAGTCGCCAATCATCTGGATTATGCTTATGTCCCAAGGTTTCCATCATTCCATTCAAATCATTACAGTAAACCACATCACCTTGCATACTGTAAAATTCTACAAACTTATCTCTCTTACGAAACACAGAAATTTTGGTGCTTCGTTGTAAAAGATTCCATCCTTGTAGTCTAGAACCAAGAAGTTCAGCCTGTTGTTTTGAGAGGTTTAAATCTCGCACAAGATCATTAAGTTCAGCTTGTGTAATTAAATGTGCTTCTTTTGAGTCAGTAAGTTCAAAACTTTGGTCTTTAGTATCCTCTCCAATGGGATCTTCAATGGTGGTTTCCTCATCAGATTCATCAAGAGTCCATGATGTTGGTCGCTTTGGTACTTCTAAATTTTCACCATGAGGAACAGGCCTCATAGCAGAAGGCAAATTTGGATACTGGATGGCATGTCTTGATTTTTTAGAGTGCCCACTAATCTTTGTTATGCAGAAATAACAATCAGAAGTGTGGTCCTTCTGTTCTCTCCAAACCATTGGAACAGCAAATGGCATAGTAAGATGAGTGCCGTTTAGCCATCCTCTCAAAGATCGCGAGCACGAAACACAACATATATGGGGAGCCCAGCATTTATCTTGGTCTCCAACTTTACAGTCAAAATATAAATGATACGCTTTTTTAACTAAGGGAGAGATGGTAGTTCTTTGTGTCTTAGTTGTTAATTCTCCACAAATATAGCAAAAACTGTCGGGATCGTTAATGCATTTACGCGGCATTTTGTTCAGTAATATGAATAACAACTGAGCTATGAACTGAACAAAGCTTTCACCTTCAAAACATTTGAAACAAGAGTAAACAAGTCAAGACTTGATAAATGATCTGTTTACTTATAACCTTTTGTTGAATGAATATGACTCAGCTATCTATTTCAAATGTTGATTTAAGGTCCTATAGCAAATTTGCATAGATGGGCATCTCAAGAACTATACGTGATACAAATAAACTAAATCCATTTAAATAGATATATTAATATTCACTGGAGGAAAACCTTGTTGTCCAGTGCAATGAATTGAGTGCATCAGCAAGCACCCCCATTAAAAAATGAGATTCTCGTTAACATTAAAAAAGTGGGTTAATTTTAAAATTATTTTAATTAATTATAAAATAAATAAGCATAACAAAGTTGTGAAATTTTAGGAATAGTGTGTTTTCACTGTACTCGTGAAAGACAAAACATTTTGCCTAAGGCTGTCTTAACTACCATATCTTCGCCTTTAACTTATCAATAAAAACTCAAATCTTATTAAAATTTACCAAATATGTCAAGCTTGAATGAATAAATATCAAAATTACATGAGTGTTTTGCTACATGCCTTTGGGCATATTTTCTTTTTCAAAAAGTACTTGCTTATTTTCAGGAAGAAAGGGCTGCAAAATAGAAAGGGTAATCACTGAAGCTTGAAATGGGATATTAACTAAATTTTAATTAGTGATATGAATTACCTTGTTATAAGAGTGCATATATGCACTCAATGCTTTATCCTGAAGGGAAACTTCAAACTATTCTAAATTAAAATTTATTAAAACAGTTCTAGAAATGGCAAATGTGCTCTTTTCATTTAGAAAGCTAATATGCATAAAAGATAATTAGCAGCATGTCGTGATATACAGTCATACATAGTAAGCATCACTTTAATAAAATATTTATTGAAGGTATGAATATCAGAATAGACATTACAATGGCAAATCGAATGCATTTTATGACATGCAGGGATCGCCATATTGTAACCATTCAATATAACTGAGCTTATAAAAATTATATACAGTAAATTTATTATAAAGTATGTCCCAACTACTGGTTTGCTTTTAAAATATTCCCCCTAGTGAGCAAATACATTTGAATAGATCAATTTGTGCCCTACAATCATATCTCGCATGACCTTGTAAACAGGTAAGAAAGGATTACTGGGCCAGATTAGGCAATTTAAAAGGGGGGTTTGAGTTGGAACCGTAATGTTAAATCTCCATAAAGATTTTTAGAATTTCGAGGTACATTACTTTTTTATCC